>JAAWXA010000768.1:0-13098 GCA_038090715.1 Florisuga fusca | reverse complement strand
CCTCATCCTCGTCACCATTCCAGCCACCTCCCCTTGGCCTCTCCCCTTTCCCTCTGCCCCATCATGTCTCTGCTGGCAGGAGTGGGTTTGTGATGAACATTTTGTCCCCACGGTGCCCAACTGCTGACCCATCAGGCTCCTGGAGCAGAAGTGACCTCACAACCAGCATCACCATTTGTGTCCCCTGTGCCCGTCTCTGCCCATCCCCTCCCCTGACTCCTTGTCTCTGCTGGACCCCACATCCAGCAGCCAAACCCATCCCTTTTCCTGGCCTTGGCCTCTCCCTGCCCGACTCCTGGGCAGAGCCAGGCTGGGACATGGCACCTTTGAGCTTTGCAGGGCCCATTTCATAGGAGACAATTTCTCCTATGGTTATAAGGACCCCGTTCTGCTCCCCGTCCCTGTCTGCCAGCTCAGGAAGTGGAACCTGAGAGCAACTGTTCTTTCTACTAAAGGCTGAGGCAAAGAAGCCATTCAGTCCCTCAGCCTTTTCCTCACCCTTGCTCACTCTTTCCTCCTGCCATCCAATAAAGGACGGAGAGTGCCCTCTAACCTTCTTGGAGGTTAGACCTTCCTGAAGGTTAACCTTCCTGGCTTCTTGGAGCACGCGGCAGCGCAGAGCAGGGAGCGGCAGCCAGCTTCCAGAGGGCAGGCGTGAGGCAGGCGCGAGGGCAGGCAGGGAGCATCTAGTAGCTAGATACATCATGGTCACAACGCGGCCAAAAACCATAGTGAAAAAGAATGTGGGGACTCAGACGGAGCTCCCAAGCAGGCATGCAGCAGTGCAGGTCTCTGGCTGCAGTGAATGCCTGTGCCTGGCACTGGTATCAGAGGGAACCAGTGACACCACATGTGTGCGGTGTGAGCAAGTAAATCATCTCCTCAGGCAGGTGGTTAAACTGACAGAGGAGGTGGAGAGACTGAGAACCATTAGAGAATGTGAGAGGGAAATAGACTGGTGGAATCACACCCTGAGGCATGGGCAGATGGGAGAGGTTGAGGAAGTGATGGATCCCCCCCCCTCCTGTCACCAGACAGAAGGAGAGGACTTAAGAGATATGAATGAATGGAAGGAGGTCCGGCCTCGGAAGGGCACGAAAAAATCCTCCCAACCCCCTCCACCCTCCCAATTGCCCTTGAAGAANCACATCTGCCCAGGGAGGTGTTGGGGGCACCATCCCTGGAGGTGTTCAAAAGACAGGTAGATGAAGAGCTACAGTGGGTGGTTTTGTGGTTAGGGGTTGTAGGGTGGACAGCTGGACTCGATGATCTTAGAGGTCTTTTCCAACTTGGATGATTCTATGTTTCTGTGATTCTAGGGATGGAGATCTCTGTTATTTCATCATCACTGTGCCCAAGATGTCCTCCAACCATCACATCAACCACGAGTCCTTCTCTGTCTTCAAACAGCAGGTTCATTGCACTTCAACACACTCCGGGAAACCCCAGGACTGTTCCCTCTCTGCTGTGCTGTATTTCCAGCACACATCTGGGTGAAGTCCCCCCATAAGAACAAGGTCTCAGCTATCATAATAATACTTCATCTTCCTTTTCATCCTCGTTTGTTGCTCTAGAGCCCTGTTGGTTCTTACTAACAGGACTGTACATGTTTTGACATCCCAAAGAGGGTAGAAATTTTTGAAAAATCAACTACTGTAATTGGCAAAAGGGAGAATGAATACTTATAACAAATTTTTTTTACACTCTCTGATCAGATCTGTTGTTATCTCAACCCTTTGTGCCCCATGTTGTGCCCAAAGAAATACTGTTGTGGTTGAACCCCAGATGGACACTGAGCACCACACAGCCACTCACTCAACTTCCCTCCCAGCAGTGGGGTGGAGGAATGGATTGAGACAACAAAAGTTTAATGACTGATGTAAAATAGAATTACATATTAATAATAGCAAGAAATGTTGTAATTTTAAACACTCCTCCTTGTTCATTCCCATTTTTTCCTATGCTGCTGCTCTCAGCTTCAGGCAGTCAAAGCTCACAAACATTTCAGCACTCTGATTGCCTCCTTAGCCAACTCTGTCATTGTGTTTGTGTCCATGTTTTTGTGTCTCCTGACACAAAGGATTTCTCATGGAATTATCCCTTGTAGAAAGGTGACCTCATTAGGGGCAGCTGGTACTTAGCATATGGTTGAGGAGTGTGTTTGGCCATGAAACTTTATCTTAAACAAATCTTATCAGTTTTGGTCCTTCCGCAGACTTTGGTAATCTTCAAATATCCCATAATCTGCTCTCATGGATAAGTTTTCCATAGTAACTACATTCCATTATCACATATAGCATTGCCATATACACACCCACCTATATTAGTCAGCTAGTAAATTTCCATGAGACTCCCTAAAACTATTGCTTATACATTTCGACTACTTCTAAACATCTACTTCTGTAAAATCATTACATATATGTTTCTTAAAAATACTACTTTTATTTATGTAAAACTACTGCTTCACAAGGAATCAATCAAGCAAGGAAGATGTTCTGGGGCTTTTAATCCAGATTCTTTTCTACTGAGCTCTCACCAACTCGTTCAATTCTCTTGGAAAAAATATCCAAGTTGTAATCCTCTTACTTCAAGAGAAATTGACAGAAGCCTTACTGCAGGCTGCTCGAGGTGTCCCATCACATCACCCATGGTGTCACAGAGGTTTCAGGAGAGCTCATGAAGCATCCCTCCTGACAGGCAAGGAGCAGTAACACTCCTCTTAAGAGCTGTGCCAGCTTCTGGAGTCTACAGGCATCAACAAGGTGGTGAAGGGTCTGGGGAACAAGTGCTCTGAGGAGAGACTGAGGGAACTGGGAATGTGCAGTTTGGAGAAGATGAGGCTGAGAGGAGAGCTGCTTGCTCTCTACAGCTCCCTGAGAGGAGGTTGTGTTGAAGTTAATTTGAGGTGGGTGCTGGCCTCTTCTCTCAAGTGAACAATGAGAGGACAAGAGGACATGGCCTGAAGTTGCACCAGGGGAGGTTTAGCTCAGATCTGAGGAAGAATTTCTTTACTGAGAGAATAGTTAGGTGTTGGAATGGTCTGGCCAGAAAGGTGGTTGAACCACCATCCCTCGAAGTATTTAAACACTGTGGAGTAGAGATGATCCTGCTCTGTTGCTGTCAGCATTGTCCTGCAGTCTGCTGCCTCCCTCTTCTACTGCTCCCTCAGCTGCACTCCCAGCCTGCTGTGCAGGATAAGTGTCCAGGATCCCATCCTGCCACATCCCTTTAGGAGGGGGTAAAAATTGTAAATTCTTTTCTGTTTTTTCCTTATTTGGTAAAAAATCCTTTATGATGCTGAAACAAATATTAAAACTCAAATTTCTGGATGGGACATGAAGTGGTTCCTGATCTGACTCCATTTTGTTGTCCACAAGAAGCTGAAGAAAGCATCATTGGTGTGATGGAGCTTGGAAAAGGAGGTCAACTTGACCCTTCATACTTGGTGATGGCTGTGATGGGTCGAGTCATGACAGATGAAATCTAATTTCCAGTAAAATCTCATCTTGCACTGGGAGTAGCTTTAATGTTTTTCACTGGTATGGAGGCGTTGATGGTTCTTCAAATGGGAACTTTGCCTGAAGCTCTTCCCACAGTCGGGACACTTGTAGGGACGTTCACCTCTATGGATCCGTAGGTGTCTGGTGAGACTTGAGCTGACTGTGTAGCCCTTCCCACACTGGGGACATGTGTAGGGTTTTTCCTCAGTGTGGACATGTTGGTGATTAATCCAAGAGGTGCTATTGCTGAAGGCTTTCCCACAGTGAATGCAGGGATACATCCTCTCTCCTGTATGGATGAGGTGATGTTGTGATAAATGGGAACTCTGGGAAAATTCCTTCCCACACTCCAGACACTTATAGGGTTTCTCTCCTGTATGGATGTGGTGATGTTGTGATAAAGTGGAACTCTGGGAAAACTCCTTCCCACACTCCAGACACTTATAGGGTTTCTCTCCTGTATGGGTGAGCTGATGTTGTGATAAACTGGAACTTGTGATAAACTCCTTCCCACACTCAGAACATTTAAAGGGTTTCTCACCCGTATGGATACGTTGATGCAGGATAAAAGATGATCTCCTGATAAACTCTTTCCCGCAGTCAGGGCAGGTGTAGGACATGGTGCCTGTGGGATGGTGTCACCCTTGGACCAGATCCGAGCTGTCACTAAACCGTCTCACACAGTCAGGAAATCTCTGGGGTCTCTCACACGATGGATTTTCTGATGGTGGAAATGGGCCCAGCAGATCCTAAACCTTCTCTTGCATTCCTCGATGATGATGTCAAATTTTTCTCCTGGATGGATCCAATGATGTTTCAGCAGTCTCACACTTTGACCAAAATCTGTCTGATCCTTGGGGTACCCAGGAAGGTTTTTGCCCAGATGGAGTCACCCCGTGTCTGTGAAAGAAGTCATAGTACAGGGATAAAGTAGGGCTGGGCTTTTTGTTTGGTGGTGGCAGCCAAAACCTACATCAAACATACTCTGGGAAAAAATGGATTATGAGGTGGAATAGGGAGGTTACCCATAGAGTTGGACACCCACTGATGATACATTATTTCATCTTAAGGAGCTACACTGGTACCCAAAACCCAACGGGCCCATTGTGTGGGGCAGAGGGTGCTGGGGTTTTGAGCCACTCTTGTCTTGAGCTGTGATGACACAATTGTACTGACACTGCAAGAGGTAATCTAGGACTCCCCCATTGCTGTCTTAAACCCCTGGGGTTATTTTGAGGTCTTGTATCTCAATCAACCACTTTGGTGGTTCCCCATCATGGTACCAAATCCCTGCCATGACCTTGGGATTCCTCTATCACACCCCCATCCAGGATGAGCTGCCACCCACTGGGATGAGTCTCCTGACATGTTTTGGGAGTTCCCGACTGTGGCTCCTGAGCTGTGCAATTATTAAGTCCCCTGGAAGGACTCCGGGGTTGCCATTGTTACCCCTGGCTCCAGGGTGATTTGAGGGTCCCCAGTGTCAGCCCCCAAACACTCGGGATGACTCTGGGGTCTCCTATCACAGCTCTGCCCACCAGAATGTATCGGGCTCCCCCCAAGTTGTTTGGAGGGAGATAAAATCACAGCTCCTCTACCCTCCAAAGGAGTTGGAGGCTCTCCAATCCCACCACCCTCACTCCAGGGATAAGTATAGTTCCCCCTTCCCACTCATCCTCCCCACCCTCCCCATCTTGTGCTGCTCACCCCCAGTTTGGGCAGTACTGGTATAACCACCCCCCTCCCATCACCTCCCAGTACCTGCAGGGGGGGCACAGCCCAGGCCGGTGGGGAGGGGGGGTCGATGCTCTGGTGGTCACCAGTTGGGGGGTCCCAGCTGCGGGGTCAGGGGTGTGGGTGCAGCCCCTCGGCAGCAGAGCAAAACCTCCCGGGAGCTGCAGTGTGATCACAGGAAGCAGCAGGGGGAGGAAGAAAAGGTGGGGAGGGGCCTTGGGGGGGAGGGAACTAACCAGGATTGGGGGGGGATGTGGTTGGAAGTTGGCAGGGGGACACCCCAGAATTGTGTCCTGAGGGGTTTGGGGACATCAGGCTTGTGGCATGTGTGGGGGCAGGGGACACATCAGAGCTGGGTGGTGCTGACCCAAACTCAACACAAAGCCCATGGGCCCTGGAGATAAGAGGCTGTTAATTCACTGCTTTCAGGTGTAAACTCAGGGGGACAATGACCAACCCAGGTCAGGGGTACTGCCCTGAGGGTTCTTTCTTATCCTTCACTTCCACTTCAGGCTCAGCTTGTTTCTAATCCTGGGCAGAATTCATTCTTCAATGTATTTTTTCTGTTCAGAGCACCTCGAGTTTTTGGAGGCTGCAGACTCCAACTCTGCCGGAGCCAGGGAGATCAGAAACGTTGTGTTGGGTTCTCTCCTGCTCCGGAATGAGGGATCCATGTGACCATGGGCTAAAATCCAGGGCAGATGCTCTGACCTGGCCAGCCCCAGTGTTCCACAGTCTGATCACCAACAGTCTCCCTGTGGAGCAGGAAGTTGGACTAAATGACTTGGAAGATCCCTTCCAACCCAAATCATTCTATGATTGAAGTTTGGGGATATGGCTTGGCTTCTTTCATGGCTGCCTTCCCCTCCTACCAGTGGCTCCCATCCTTCCAGGCAATGTTCCCACACCTGGGACCTTCTCCTCCAGTTGCTTGGACCATTGCCTTCCCGCTGGAGCCATCCTAATCATCATTAATATTAGCTCATTTTTATTATTATGCTATTGAATAATTTTTCATTGCAACCCTCGGGTATTCATTCTTTCTTCCTTACCTCTCCACAGGGATTCCCAGTGATTAAAAACTTTCCAAACTGCAACACTTGTCCAAAGGGGTGTGAGCTTTGGGAATGATCACCTGAAACCCCTTTCATCACTTCCAAGGGTTACACATTTTATCACAGAATCATCAAATGAGGAGGGATGAGGAAGGATGTTTGACGAGTGCTTGGAGTGACCAGACAAGGGGGGGAATGGTTTCAGATTTGAAGAGGGCAGACTGAGTTGAGATATGAGCAAGAAACTCTTTGCTGTGATGGAGATGAGGCACTGTCCCAGGTTTCCCAAAGAATTGTCTTGCTGCCCCATCCCTGGAAGTGTTCAAGGCAAGGTTGGAATGGTCTTTGAGCATCCTGGTGATTCATGGTTCTACAGGCAGAAAAAGTGAAGGTTATGGGCTGTGTAAAATACCCCCATGAGTCTCAAAGGGGGGGATTTGTTGTTGAAAGAAAAGGGTTAACAGCCACAAAGGGTATTCCAGGCTTAAAACCTGAAGGGCTGGTTGAATAGGGGTGGGGAGGAGGGAATGGGAGGACACACTTCCTGATCTGATCACAAAACAAAGACCTCAGGAGCCTGGAGATAAGAAGCTGTTGAATCAGTGCTTTCAGGTGTAAATCAGGATGACAATGACCAAGGCAGCCTTTACTGCCCTGGAGATTCTTCTTTGTATNCAACTTGCCACACTGCTGCTGCAGTTGAAGTCGCTGAAGATGCATCTGTGAAGACTGTCGGTCCTGACTGAGGTCGGTCCATGACCCTCTGTGGAAGGTCGATGTCAACAACTGTCAGCATCTGGGTCCAAGGGGGCTTTAAGTACCGGATTTCTCCACCAATCCGACGAGGGCTATGGCCAGATGCTCTAACATTGCCACTGATCGCGTTGGGATCTGCTTGCAGAAAGGTAGATGTATCCTGGCAGGCTCGATGCCTAGGCGTCTCAGGGCGAGCTTTCTGCCCTTCATGATGAGGTTGACAAGGCATTCAATTCCTGGGGAGAATGCATGTGATGGTTTCCCTAGGACTATCCACTGTATCGGTCGGGCTTTTTCAGGGGGGCCTTGAGCCAGCTCTCCTACTAGCCCCTCTTTTGTAAAGTGTACATACAGGTCTAGTGGAATCTTTGAGAAAGAAGCAGTACAGTAACAAAGAAGAGTTTGGGCTTTTTGTGTGGTGGTGGCAGCCAAAACCTACATCAAACATACTGTGGCTGAAAATGGAGTGTGAGGTGGAATAGGGAGGTTACCCATAGAGTTGGACACCCACTGATCATCCTTTAGGAGCTACACTGGCACTCAAAACCCAACGGGCCCATTGTGTGGGGAAGGGGGGGCTGGGGTTTTGAGCCACTTCTGTCTTGAGCTGTGATGACACAATTGTACTGACACTTCAAGAGGTAATTTATGATTCCCCCATTACTGTCTTAAACCCCTGGGGTTATTTTGAGGTCTTATATCTCAATCAACCACTTTGGTGGTTCCCCATCATGGTACAAAATCCCCGCCATGACCTTGGGATTCATCTGTTGCACCCCCATCCAGGATGAGCTGCTACCCACTGGGATGAGTCTCCTGACATGTTTTGGGAGTCCCCGACTGTGGCTCCTGAGCTGTGCCTGTCTCTTANACTTGCTGAGGGTACACTCCATCACCTCATTCAGGTCATTCATGAAGAGATTGAACAGAAGTGGACCCAGTACTGATCCTGGAAGAACACCACTGGCCACAGGCCTCCAACTTGACTCTCTGGCA
Organism: Florisuga fusca; assembly: GCA_038090715.1. Classification (NCBI taxonomy): domain Eukaryota; kingdom Metazoa; phylum Chordata; class Aves; order Apodiformes; family Trochilidae; genus Florisuga; species Florisuga fusca. The sequence continues at coordinate 5,057 of JAAWXA010000768.1, read as the reverse complement.
CTTACCACAACCGTCTGAACTCTGTTGTTGAGCCAGTTACCAATCCACCTCACAGTCCAACCATCTGTCACAGATTTCTCCAGTTTTGTTATGAGTATGTTATGGGAGACAGTGTCTAAAGCTTTACTGAAGTCAAGGTAAATGACATCCACTGCTCTCCCTTCATCCACCCATTTGGTCATCCATTTGTAGAAGGATATCGGGTTAGTCAAGCAAGATAATCCACCAAAAGAAATAACTCAGATATTGTGGGTGGTTGCATTGGTACAAGCTGCTTGCTGAGTCTTTGCTGCTTGGAAGCAGGAGGCTGGTTAAGAAAGTGAGAAAACAGGCAGATTAATTCAGCTTGAGAATTCTAAGCTACCTACAGCTATAACTTGGATGATTTTGTATCGATGCATACAGATGTTCAAGGATGAACCCTACTCAGGTTTGCAGTGGGGCAGAAAGGGTTTGCAAATTAGTGTACCCTCAGCACTGAGAATGAGATACAAAACTGGGAAAGCCAGACAAAAATCCTGCAGCCAGATGTGTGCTGTGCATCAGTAGTATTCATAGTATTGAGCTGGACAAACTGGAGAGGTGGGCTCAGGTGAACCTCCTGAGGTTCAACAAGACCAAGTGCAGGGTGCAGCACCTGGATCAGAACAATCCTCACAATCAGCACAGGCTGGAGGATGAGGTTTTAGGAAGCAGCCCTGCAGAAAAGGACTTGGGGGTGCTGGTGGATGGAAAGCTGGAGATGAGCCAACAGTGCACGCGTGCAGAAGGCCAGAAGGGCAATCACATCCTGGGCTGCATCAAAAGAAGAGTGTCCAGCAGATTGAGAGAGGGGATTCTGGCACTTTGCTTTGGTAAAACCTCACCTGGAGTACTGCATCCAGCTCTGGAGTCGTCAATAGAGGAAGTACAGGGACCTGATGGATTGGCCCCAGAGGTGGGCCACAAAAATGATCAGGGGGCTGGTACACCTCTCCTAAGAAGACAGAGTGAGGGAGCTGGGGGTGCTCAGCCTGGAGAACAGAAGGCTCTGGAGAGACCTTCCAGTACTGAAGGGGCCCTACAGAAATGCTGGAGAGGGACTGTTTGCAAGGGCCTGGAGTGATAGTATGAGAGGCAATGGCTTTAAGTTAGGGAGAAATAGATTTGGGTGGGATGTTAGGAAAAATTCTTTACCATGAGGGTAGCAGAAAAATGGAAAAGGTAGCCCAGGGAGGTGGTTGAGCCTCATTCCTGGAGATAGTCAAGCTGAGGCTTGGTAAAGGTCTGAGCAACCTGATCTAGTTCAGCATGTCCCTACTAATTGTTGGACTAAATCGCCTTGAAAGGCCCATTCCAATCCAAATTCTTCTGTGATTTTGTGACTAGATGGTCTTATGATCTTCATTCACCTCAGTTACCATGGAGAGTACCCAGAGCTCTCCCAAGATGGGGATTTTGAGGCCCCAAGCCCATGTCCAGTCTGCAGAGGGTGATTGGCCAAGGTTCAGCTCTATGCAGACTGTGGGCAGTGGGGCAGTATCCTGGGAGTGCCTGAAGGGTGGGTCTGGCCACAGTGAAGCTTTTCTTCACAGTGGGAAACAGCTTGGGCAAGAAAGAATGGCCCAAAGTGCAGCTGGGGATGCCTGGAGTGGCCTATGAGTCTTCCAGATACAGCTGACATAAAGCTCAGCATTGAACACAGATTTGGACACCAACTAGAAATAGTCAGAAGTGCCTAATGATCATAAAATAGTTCTAAGCCATCCATCTCTGAACACTGTTGCCAGGCTCCCCCTTCCTCTGAGCCTGAGAGTGCCCAGAGCTCTCCCAGGATGGGGTTGTGAGGCCCCAGGCCCATGGCCAGTCTGCAGAGGAACCAAGGCTCATTGCTGTGGAGATTGTGGGCAGCAAAGGCCCCTTCTAACAAAATTATTCTGTGATTCTATGATGATATGACCTTCAGCCACTGCAGTTACCATGGGGAGTGCCCAGAGATCTCCCAGGATGGGGTTTGAGGCCCTAAGACCATGCCCAATCTGTAGATGTTGATGGGCCAAGGCTAAGTCCTGTGGAGACTGTGGGCAGCAGAGGAGTATCCTGGGAGTGCCTGAAGGGTGGGTTTGGGCATGGTGGAGCTTTTCTTCACAGCGGGAAACAGCTTGGGCAAGAAAGAATGGCCCAAAGTGCAGCTGGGGATGCCTGGAGTGGAGAGCAGAAGAAAGGTCACTGCAAGGGCCATGCTGGGGAACACCACATCCCCCAGAAGGAGCCTGGATCAGCCCAAGCCTCTGTCTGCCAAGGAAGAGGCAGGGAGGACACAGAGATGTCAGGAGAGGAAGGGGACAGCAAGGTGGGGCAGGCGGGTGAAGGAGCAGAGCCTGCAGGGCAAGAGGCACAGGGGATGGGACACCGTAGGACAGACTGTGGTGGAGATGAGAGAGGCTTGGAAAAGCTGTGGATAGCTGGAGGGAGAGTTGGCAGAGCCAAGCTCTCCATGACTTTGCTGCTGGCTCTTGTCTCTGTCCCTGATGGCCATGGGGAGGGAGGGAGACAAGTGGAGCTTCCAGCACTGGGGCTCAGGGCCTCCTTGTCCATGTGCAGGAGCCTGGGAGGTGCCATAGTGCCATAGTCCTGCCCTTGGCATTGCCCATCTCCAGATGGCAGTGCTGCCAGGAGAGCCCTGAGGGCTGAGGGAGGGACAGGATCTGCCTTCCCAGGGGCTGGGGCTCAGGGCTGGCACCTTTGGGGAATGGGCTCAGGGCTGGGCCCTTTGCAGTCCTGACACACAGCCAGGCCTCCTCAGCACCAGAGCCACCTGCACCTTCCTTTTCCCCACCTGCCATCACTGCCTCCTGCTTCCTGCTCCCCCCCACACCCTGGGGACGCTTTCTCAGGCCTGTCCCCCCCTGCCCTCCCCTGCCCTCCCCTCAGGGGGACGCAGGCAGACGGCAAGAAACTCTGGACTTGGACTTGTGGAGAAAGAAGCTTCTGCAGGTTCCTCTCCTTGCCTCTTGAGCAATTGTCATGGGCTCAGCATCAACCCCCCAGAGGGCTGATGCCAGGTGTGAGCTGGGCTCCTGGGATGGAGGGAGCTGCTGGCAAGTGGGCAGTGCTGCAGAGAGAGAGCTCTGGGCAGGAGCAGCTCCTCTGCAGAGCGCAGCAGGGCTGAGGGCACTGCCAGGGGATCTCGGGGAGATGAGCAAGGCAGAGAGAGCTTCAAGGGGGTGAAGATGGAGGGGATGAGTGCCAGCTGAGTGGAGGAGAAGCTTCCCAGCTTCTGACAGGGTGAGTGTCTGGTGCAGGGCAGTGCTGGTGCAGTTCCTGGAGGCAGCATCTCCTCAAGCTGCAGAGCCAGAGCTGATATCAGGGAGCTGGAAGGGGGGAAGGGGCTGGAGGTGTAAGGGGACTTGTGAAGAGGAGGGAGTGAGGGTGTGTGTGCAGGCAGGGGTGGCCAGGGCTGTCCTTCAGAGCAGGGTCCTGTAGCCCAGGGGCTGTGTGCTGGGGCAGGGACTCTGCTGCCTGCCTGCCTGCCAGGGGCAGCTCTCAGCCTGCCCGGGGAGCTCCCTGGTGCTGGCAGAAGCTGTGGCTGGCAGGAGACAGGGAGGACAGGGCAGGCTCCTGGTGCTGCTGAGAGAGGGATGAATTGCTCAGGGCTGCTCACAGCTCCAGCTGATGCCCAGAATAGTTCTGAGAGGACTTTTCAGGAGTCCCTTCAGAGCAGGGCTTTCCTGCTCCACTCTGGGCTCTCCTCAGGCTCTGCTTCCACTTTTCTCTGGCTCAGCTTGGTGGGATGGAAACAGCTGTGCAGGGGAGAGCAGGGGCTGAGACTCCTCAAGCATCACCTGGAGGGGGACTGGGAACCTCGGGAAGTGGTTCCACCCACCACCCCCCAGCAGCTCAGCTCAGCCTCCCCTTTCCATTGTCTTCAGGGGGTGTGTGCCCTTTTCTTTAGCCCCTGCACCCCCCGAGTGGCTGCAGGGCAGAGCTGGGCACCCAGGGGCTGGGCTGGGCTCTGTGAGCAGGGGCAGGAAGGGAGACGGGGCCAAGGAACCAGCTCCTGGCTGGGGCAGCTCCAGGCAGCAGATGTGTCCATGGCAAGGAGGTGTCCATCTTCCCTCTGCCCTCTGGAGCTCTGGGCAATGCCCTCTGTGAGGCTGGGGAGGAGCTGACCCTCCCTTCATCAGACCAGCTCCCCCTTCTCTGCACGCAGCCACAGGCATCCTCTTGCCTTGCTCTGTTCTCCCCGAGTGCAGCAGAAATGCTGAGGGGTTGAGACATCCAGGAACATTCCCCAGGAGAGATGGGGGGAGCTGGAATAAAAACCCAAACCTCTCTGAAACTGCCTTCTGCCACCCAGGTTCCTCAGCAGTGAGATGCAGATGCAGATGCCCCTTTTTGTTTAGTTCTGCTTTCATGTGACAGACTTTACCACCAGTAGTGGCTCTTTCCTGGGGTTTCCTCTTGAGCTGCAGGCTGCCCTCCAGAAGGAAATGCTGAGAGAAAAACTGATAGAGTCACCAGGTATCCTCTCTGCTTTAGCAAACTGAGACTTGGCCTCAATATTTCACTTAAAGAGCGGTAGATATGTCAGGTATATCTGCCTTAAAAGTATTCCTCAGTTTTGATAGGGTAAATAGAAGAGAAGAAACAAAAACTTTTCTCTCAGCTTTGCTCTGCAGGTTTAGGCGTAGCGGGTGAGTATGCTGAAAAGCTCTTGGATATCTGGAGTTGATTTAATCTGAGATCCCCCCCATATTCCTGTTTTACAGATTCCTTTAGGGCAGGACTGAGTCCTGTAGAGCCCGGGGTGTAGCCCCTGCTCTGAGTGACACCATCATCCAGCACCAACCAAAGATCATGAATGGGACAGTCTAAAATTCTTCCTGTAATAAGTGAGGTGCTTTGGGGATTTATGTGAAAAAATTGAATGGATTTGCTAAGAAAAATTTGACTTTAATTATCTAACATTTTCTATGTCTGACAGTGCCCCATCCCCAGAGGCATCAGATGTCCAACAGCAGCTCCATCAGGCAGTTCCTCCTCCTGGCATTTGCAGACAGGCGGGAGCTGCAGCT
>JAAWXA010000765.1:5008-18616 GCA_038090715.1 Florisuga fusca | reverse complement strand
ATTGTGGAACCTGAGAACAACTGTTCCTTCTACTAAAGGCTGAGGCAAAGAAGCCATTCAGTCCCTCAGCCTTTTCCTCACCCTTGCTCACTCTTCCTCCTGGCATCCAATAAAGGACGGGGAGTGCCCTCCACCCTCCTTTTGTTGTTAATATGTTGATCGAAAAATTTATTAGGTTCTTCAATGGCAGCAGCTGGATTAATTTCACACTGAGTTTGGCCTTTGAAATTCTTTCCCTGTGAATTTTTTTCCTGACATCTTTGTAGCCCTCTGAGTGTCCTGCTCCTTTTTCCAAAGAAAATAATATCTCCTTTTTTTAATGAGTTTTAACCAGAACTTTCTTTTCATCCTTCATCACTGTTCCCTCCTGGCATGCAGGACAGTACAGAGATTCTCCTTCATCTTCCTGTTATTGCTAATATAAATAAATAATAAAAATAATATGTACATTTCTAATAATAGAAACATTTTTATTTGTCCTTTATGGAAATAGCTAGATGAAGTTCATGGTAGACTTGAGCCCTTCTAATTTTCTCCCTCCATAGCCTCATGTCATCTTCAAAGTCCCCTGCAACTTTTTTTTAAAGACCATAAACTCTCCTTTTTTCCCTGAGTTGTTACCAGGTCTCTCTTTTCAGCCAGGATGGTCATTTTTCCCAGGAGTTTGTCTTACAGCATATGGGGACAGTCTGCTCCTGTGCCTTTAATCGTTCCTTTCTGGACTTCTTGATTTCAAATCTTCCTGGACTCCTTTGCCCTTCCGGACTGCCTCCCAAGGGACTCTCTCAAACAGAAACAGAATCTGCCTACTGGAACTCCAAGGTGACAGTTCTGCTGACCCCCCTCCTTACTTCTCCAAGAATGGAGACCTCTGTCATTTTGTGATCACTCTGCCCAAGAGAACCTCCAACCATCACATCAACCACAAGTCCTTCTCTGTTCACAAAAATCAGGCCCAGTGAAGGGTCTCCTCCAGTTGTTCTCTTACTAGATGTGTCAGGCAGGTCTCTTCTAATCATTCCAGTTACCTCCAGGACTGTTCCCTCTCTGCTGTGTTGTATTTCAGCAGACACCTTGGAAGGTGAAGTCCCCCATGAGAACAAGGTCTTGTGATCATAGGAATAATTGACCTGCCAACTCATCCTAGTTAGGTGCTCTAGAGCAGACTCTCACCATGGGATCTGCCTTGTTGCCCTTCCCCCTGATCCTTTCCCATTCACACTCCACCCAATCCTCCCCATGGTTCAGCTCTGGGCAATCAAAACTCTCCCTGACACACAGGGCCACCCCAGTGCCTCTCCTGCCTGGCCTATTGCTGCACAGCAAGTGGCACAAACTGCTGAAGGATAAGGTGAATGGAGCCAGTTTGCAGAGCTGGAAACCATCCACCTGGCTGTAGACACTAGGGAAGGAGAAAAGGGGACAGTGCTCCATCTCTGTAATGACCCCTTGATGGTGACAAATGCCCCATGGGGATGGGTACAGTAACTGGCAGCATCTGGGCTGCTTCACCCTGGCAAGATGCTGTGTCCCATCCATGGAACCTCTTTGTAAAAGTCCATCATGCACCTGAGAGTTGGGCTCCAGAAGAATATCCAGAGAACAAGCAGGTGGGTCAGGCTGCTAAGGTCAGTGTGGCTCAGGTGGGTCTGGACTGGCAAGATAAAGGTGAATTATTTTATATCTTGGTGGGCCCATCAAATCCATCCAGGAACAGTAGAAACACACAGATGGGGTCATGAGGGAGGGGTGGACTGAGCATGGATGTTATTGCACAGCTGATCCGTGAATGTGAAACATCTGCTGCAATCAAGCACACCAACTTGATTACTACGTAGTATACATAGAGAGTTGTTTTACCCTGAATAAGACCTCAGCCACACCCTGAGCCATGTTGGTTCCTACTAATGAGGCCACAAAGGTTTTGGTATCCCAAGGACAGAAGAAATTTTCAGAGCTTCAACTATTGTAATTAGTGAGAGGGAGAACGAGAAGATCAGGAATGATATCCCCTCCATAAAGAAGAAAAAGAGAAAGTTGTCAGTAAAACTCATTTCCAGGTGATGACATTCAACGTACAGAGATGTGTCTTGCGCCAGTTTCTCCTGAGAAAAATGGTGAAAATTGTAATTAAGAGTCTGTAGAAGGTGAACTATGGAGGTGATGTCCATGGTGGCTGCAGGTCCCAGGTCAGTGTCACCATCAGTGCCACACAGCACAGCCCAGTGCTACCCTTCAGCAGATTGCAGAGCTGACATTCAGCACAAAAAGCAGTGAGGAAGGTGTGACAACCTACAGCTCTAAGAACAGATCTGAGACCAAACCAACCACCATGATGACCAGTGACTCTTAAACCTATACAGGGAAAAATTATAACTAAAAGTTTCACCTCGTCAGATCAGATATTTCTTTATCTCAGCCCTTTATGCACCAAGTTGGGCCAAAATAAAGACTGTTGTGATTGGCCCCCAGACAGACACTGAGCACCACACAGCCACTGACTCAGCTATCCACCAGCAGTGAGGTGGAAGAATGGATTGAGATAAGAAAAGTTTAATGATTGATTAGTGATTAAATACTCCTCTTTGCTCACTTCCATTCCTCTCACCTATGCTGCTGCTCTCAGCTTCAGAAAATCAAAGCTCACAAACATTTCAGCACTCTGCCTCCTCAGCCAACTCTGTCATTGTGTTTGTCTACATCTTTTTCTGTCTCTTGACACAAAGGATTTCTCCTAAGATTATTTCCTTGTAGAAAGGTGACCTCATTAGGGGCAGCTGGTACTTAGCATATGGTTGAGGAGTGTGTTTGATTGGCCATGACACTTTATCATGCTTTGCTTTGCTTTGTTTGCAAAGAGGAAAAGTCCTGCTGTGCCCATGTGCAGCAGTTCTCTAAGAAAAAGAGGGGGGAGCTGGTGCAAAGGAGCTGTATCATCCAGCTGCAGAGAGCAGGGGAGAAGTCTGATGTGAGGAGAAGTGATGCAAGTCCCAGGGGCCAAGGAGAGCAGTGGTGGGGTTGGGGAGGTGAGGAGCAAGGGTGTCCATCCAGTGTCAGACCTCAAGGAACTGCTTCTCCTTCTGTTGCAGACGTCCTGAGGAGACCCTCTGGGTCATTATCACTTGGAGAATGCTGCTGGAACCTCTCCTCTGAAGTAGAAAGTAATGAAATATTCCCTGTTAATTAAGAGTGCAAAGGTGTTCTTTGAAATCTTCCTTCTGAATTCCACCAGGAAAAAATTAGTAACTCCAGGAAGCTCTACAGGTCTTGAAGACAGGAAGGAAATGATAAAAAGTAAAGAATTCCTTTGGGCTTTCGAGGCTCATTACAATAAATTCAGATACTGAGAGAAGAATGCAAAAAAATCTCTGATTAAGTCAGTCAGAAGAAAACCCCAAATTACTTTGTTACTATGTNTGCCTGTGTCTCCCTGTCCCGACTCTCTTGGCAGCAGAACTTTGGCAGGTTCCCCTCTTGCCCCTGCTGCTGCCCTTGTTCTTCCCCTTCTTTTTGCTGGTCTGGGGGGTGAGGATTCGGGTGTAGCTTAGACAGTGATGCTGCAGGTCTTAAAGGTAGGGCAGACGCAGTTTGTGGATCTCTGAGAAGGAATAAAATGATGATAATTCTTCCCTGAATTCTTCCTTTCTTTTCTGTAGCAGATGTCCAACAGCAGCTCCATCAGGCAGTTCCTCCTCCTGGCATTTGCAGACAGGCGGGAGCTGCAGCTCTTGCACTTCTGGCTCTTCCTGGGCATCTACCTGGCTGCCCTCCTGGGCAATGGCCTCATCATCACCACCATCGCCTGTGACCACCACCTCCACACCCCCATGTACTTCTTCCTCCTCAATCTCTCCCTCCTCGACCTGGGATCCATCTCCAGCACTCTGCCCAAAGCCATGGCCAATTCCCTCTGGGACAACACAGACATCTCCTACAAGGGATGTGCTGCACAGCTCTTCTTCTTTTCATTCTTCATTTCATCTGAGTTTTATCTCCTGACCGTCATGTCCTACGACCGCTACGTGGCCATCTGCAAACCCCTGCACTACGGGACCCTCCTGGGCAGCAGAGCTTGTGTCCACATGGCAGCAGCTGCCTGGGGCACTGGGTTTCTCACTGCTCTGCTTCACACAGCCAATACATTTTCCCTGCCCCTCTGCCAGGGCAATGCCCTGGACCAGTTCTTCTGCGAAGTCCCCCAGATCCTCAAACTCTCCTGCTCACACTCCTTCCTCAGGGAAATTGGTCTTCTTCTGGTCAGTGCCTGTTTGGCTTTTGGCTGTTTTGTTTTCATAGTGGTGTCATATGTGGAGATCTTCAGGGCTGTGCTGAAGATCCCCTCTGAGCAGGGACAGTACAAAGCCCTTTCCACGTGCCTCCCTCACGTGGCCTTGGTCTCCCTGTTCATCAGCACAGCCTTCTTTGCCCACCTGAAGTCCCCCTCCATCTCCTCTCCTTTGCTAGACCTGGTGGTGTCATTTCTGTACTCGGTGGTTCCTCCAGCAGTGAACCCCCTCATCTACAGCATGAGGAACCAGGAACTCAAGGGTTCTATCAGGAGACTGATTGCAATGACATTTTTCTACAATGACAAATTCATCACCATTATACAGAAATGACTCTCACAATATCTTAATCTGTTTGTTTGTTTGTTGGTTTGTTGTTTTTTTAAACATTGGATTTATCATTACTCCTGTTTTTGTAGTCATTCATGGTTATGTTCCTTCATTAATGTTTAGACTTCTATTGCTAAAACTCAGAAATGTCCCTGCTTTTTCTCTCCTGGTTATGTTATAAAATTTGTTCTAACATTTACTCAGAGTCCTTGATTGTCCACTAACGAAAAGCATATTCTCTGCTTGACATCCTGTCCCTCCACTGTCTCACCTGACCCACTCAGCATAGTGTCACTTTCAAACTCCCTGAGGGTGCGCTTCATCCCACTCTCTGTGTCACTGATGAAGATATTGGTATATGGTATGGACCCCTGAGGGACCATATTGGAATCTGACCCAGACCCCAACACCTCCATACAAAGAAAGAATTGGAATTTCTAGGCCATGAATTGCCAGGTTGTCAGAGGAACAATTCAAAACCTAAAAAGTAACAATCACTTCAAAGACAGTTCCAACATCTGTGGGAAGCATTCATCTGTGGGTCAATGGGAGAGCCTCCCAGGATGACCTTGTCAGCTGAGGGTGGGAGGTTTCTGCCAATGGGGTCTGAGACTCCTGGTGAGAAGCCAGAGTATGGACAGGGTGAGGATTTGATACCAGCAGCAGAGCTGGGCTGAGGGACTCAACACCCTCTGTGCCTGACACAGGAGAAATGTTGGCAAGCTGGAGGGGGTCAGTGAATGTCCCCCAAGACAGGCCAGGGCTGGAGCCTTTGCTTGTGAGGAGAAGCTGAGGGAGCTGGGCTTGTCCATCTGGAGAAGGGAATGTTGGGATACACCTCACTGCAGCCTATCAGGACCTATGAGGAGGTCATGGAGAACAGAGGGCAGGGCTCTCCACCACAGCTCATATTAAAAGGACACAAATTCAGTAGGTGTTGGTGAAACAGGGGATGATGGACCTGGAGACAAAGAAAAGATTCTTCACCCATGTCAGTGCCAGTGCTGAGCAGGGTGGCCATGAACCCGGTCTGCCAGGGCTGGTCAGCTTGCTGTAACAGAGGTGCCTCCAGGAGCAGAACTCAGGGGGATGTCTGGTACCTGCCTCACCCCTCCCTTTCTCAATGGTGGAATTTCTGCTGTGTGGCTTCTCTGATGCACTGATGCCCTCACAATGCTTGCTGGCCAGAAGGTCCCCAGAGGGCCAGGCAGGCTGCTGCAGTGGCAGTGACCTCATCCTCGTCACCATTCCAGCCACCTCCCCTTGGCCTCTCCCCTTTCCCTCTGCCCCATCATGTCTCTGCTGGCAGGAGTGGGTTTGTGATGAACATTTTGTCCCCACGGTGCCCAACTGCTGACGCATCAGGCTCCTGGAGCAGAAGTGACCTCACAACCAGCATCACCATTTGTGTCACCTGTGCCCATCTCTGCCCATCCGCTCACCTGACTCCTCGTCTCTGCTGGACCCCACATCCAGCAGCCAAACCCATCCCTTTTCCTGGCCTTGCCTTCTCCCTGCCCGACTCCTGGGCAGAGCCAGGCTGGGACATGGCACCTTTGGGCTTTGCAGGGCCCATTTCATAGGAGACAATTTCTCCTATGATTATAAGGACCCCGTTCTGCTCCCCGTCCCTGTCTGCCAGCTCAGGAAGTGGAACCTGAGAACAACTGTTCCTTCTACTAAAGGCTGAGGCAAAGAAGCCATTCAGTCCCTCAGCCTTTTCCTCACCCTTGCTCACTCTTTCCTCCTGGCATCCAATAAAGGACGGGGAGTGCCCTCCACCCTCCTTTTGTTGTTAATATGTTGATCGAAAAATTTATGAGGTTCTTCAATGGCAGCAGCTGGATTAATTTCACACTAGTTTGGCCTTTGAAATTCTTTCCCTGTGAATTTTTTTCCCGACATCTTTGTAGCCATCTGAGTGTCCTGCTCCTTTTTCCAAAGAAAATAATATCTCCTTTTTTTAATGAGTTTTAATCAGAACTTTCTTTTCATCCTTCATCACTGTTCCCTCCTGGCATGCAGGACAGTAGAGATTCTCCTTCATCTTCCTGTTATTGCTAATATAATTAAATAATAAAAATAATATGTACCTTTCTAATAATAGAAACATTTTTATTTGTCCTTTATGGAAATAGCTAGATGAAGTTCATGGTAGACTTGAGCCCTTCTAATTTTCTCCCTCCATAGCCTCATGTCATCTTCAAAGTCCCCTGCACCTTTTTTTTAAAGACCATAAACTCTCCTTTTTTCCCTGAGTTGTTACCAGGTCTCTCTTTTCAGCCAGGATGGTCATTTTTCCCAGGAGTTTGTCTTACAGCATATGGGGACAGTCTGCTCCTGTGCCTTTAATCGTTCCTTTCTGGACTTCTTGATTTCAAATATTCCTGGACTCCTTTGCCCTTCCGGACTGCCTCCCAAGGGACTCTCTCAAACAGAAACAGAATCTGCCTACTGGAACTCCAAGGTGACAGTTCTGCTGAGCCTCCTCCTTACTTCTCCAAGAATGGAGACCTCTGTCATTTTGTGATCACTCTGCCCAAGAGAATCTCCAAGAATCACGTCAACCACAAGTCCTTCTCTGTTCACAAGAATCAGGTCCAGTGAGGGGTTCTGGAGCTGGGCCACAGAAGAATATCCAGAGAACAAGCAGGTGGGTCAGGCTGCTAAGGTCAGTGTGGCTCAGGTGGGTCTGGACTGGCAAGATAAAGGTGAATTATTTTATAGCTTGGTGGGCCCATCAAATCCATCCAGGAACAGATGAAACACACAGATGGGGTCATGAGGGAGGGGTGGACTGAGCATGGATGTTATTGCACAGCTGATCTGTGAATGTGAAACATCTGCTGCAATCAAGCACACCAACTTGATCTCTAGGTAGTATTCATAGAGAGTTATTTAACCCTGAACAAGGTATCAACCATACTCAGGGCCATGTTGGTTCCTGGTTATGGGATAGTACATGTTTTGGCACCTCAAGCATAGTAGAAATTTTCAGAACTTCAAGCAAGGTAATTAGCAAGAGGGAGAATGTGAAGATGAGGAATGATGTCCTCTCCATAAAGGAGAACAAGGGAAGGAAACATTGGAAAATTTATGGACTGAGATAAAAATATTAAAATTATTGCAGTAAGATACATTAAATATTAATAAAAGCTTTTATTCTAATGCTACTTATAATAATTATAGGACTAAAAAAGGAATAATAAGGAAACATATTTGCTTTACTTTCCTCTTCCTGCAGAGGGAAATTTCTGCAGTGCCTGAGTGCAGCAGTTCTCTAAGGGAGATGGGTGGGGAGCTGGTGCAAAGGAGCTGTAACATCCAGCTGCAGCCTGCAGGGGAGAAGTCTGAGGGGAGGAACAGATACAAAGATAAAAAACTTGGAGGGGAGGGGAAACAGAGACAATTTTCCAGTGCCACATTGCCACCACCACTTGTCACCTCTGGCTGGCAGCTGGCACTTGTTCAGCACCTCCACGTGGCACTGTGCTGCCACTGCCCCACCCCTGTGTGACCCCCAGAGCAGTGCCTGGTGGGACAGCCTGACCTTTTCTTGGCCTCAGCTGGAGACTCTTTTCATTTGGATTCCCTGGCCCCCACCTCCCCTTTCCCCTGGCATGAGGAGCCAGGAGCTCAAGAATGGCCTGAAGAAACTGATATCTGGATGATTTTTCAAAATGGTCATATTCTGTTTGGTTGTTCATATGGAGTATTTAGTTTGTTTTTTTCTTCTCTGTTTTTTCCTTTCAAATTATTGCTCAGAAGGTCTGGAAATGCTGGGGTGAGAGTTAGGTGGGAAAGCAGGAAGGGTGACAACAGCCTGAAGGGAAGGAGCTGCAGGCATGGGCAGTGTAGGACAGCCTGCAGGAGAGGTGGCCAAGGGCTCTGTCAAGGAGTGAGGTCATTGTCCCCTTGGCCATAGCAGTGTCCTGGGCCACCAAGGCTGCTGAGAGGAAACTTTCTATTGAGGCTCTCAGGATCTGCCTTCCCAGGGCCTGGGGTCAGGGCTTGGCCTTTCTGCTGCATCCAACAAACCAAAGGGTTTTCTCAGCATTACAGCCACCAGCACAGGGCCTTTGCCTCCTGCAGTCATGGCCTCCAGGGATCTGCTCTAACGAGGCCATGGGGAGGCTCTGGCAGGCTCAGGGGGGCCCATCAGTGTGTGAAGGTATTTGGGGTTTTGCTTCTGACTGACTTTACCAGAGATTTTTTGCATTCTTCTCTCAGTATCTGAATTTATTGTAATGAGCCTCAAAAGCCCAAAGGAATTCTTTATCTTTTTTGTAATTTCCTTCATGTTTTCAAGATTTTAAAGCTTCCTGGATTTACTAATTTTTTCCTGGTGGAATTCAGAAGGAAGATTTCAAAGAACACCTTTGCACTCTTAATTAACAGGGAATATTTCATTACTTTGTACTCCAGAGGAGAGGTTCCAGCAGCATTCTCCAAGTGATAATGACCCAGAGGGTCTCCTCAGGAGGTCTGCAGCAGAAGGAGAAGCAGTTCCTTGAGGTCTGACACTGGATGGACACCCTTGCTCCTCACCTCCCCAACCCCACCACTGCTCTCCTTGGCCCCTGGGACTTGCATCACTTCTCCTCACATCAGACTTCTCCCCTCCTCTCTGCAGCTGGATGGTACAGCTCCTTTGCACCAGCTCCCCCCTCTTTTCCTTAGAGAACTGCTGCACACGGGCACAGCAGGACTTTTCCTCTTTGCAAACAAAGCAAAGCAAAGCATGATAAAGTGTCATGGCCAATCAAACACACTCCTCAACCATATGCTAAGTACCAGCTGCCCCTAATGAGGTCACCTTTCTACAAGGGATAATCTTAAGAGAAATTCTTTGGGTCAGGAGACACAAAAAGATGGACACAATCACAATGACAGAGTTGGCTGAGGAGGCAATCAGAGTGCTGAAATGTTTGTGAGGTTTGACTGCCTGAAGCTGAGAGCAGCAGCATAGGTGAGAGGAATGGAAGTGAGCAAAGAGGAGTATTTAATCACTAATCAATCATTAAACTTTTCTTATCTCAATCCATTCCTCCACCTCACTGCTGTGGGAAAGCTGAGTCAGTGGCTGTGTGGTGCTCAGTGTCTGTCTGGGTTTCAATCACAACAGTCTTTTTTTGGGCCCAACATGAGGCACAAAGGGCTGAGATAACGACAGATCTGATCAAAATGTCTTAAAACAAATTGTTGTTCATTCAGCATTGGAACCATTTCATCAAGCTCATCCTAGGATTATGATCACCCGTTATATGATGATATTTTTCTTTGTGCAATTGATGAAGATCGAATTAAAAAATGTTTACCATTAGTTACTAAATGTGTGGAGAATTATGCCTTACAGATACATCCTGAAAAAATTCAGTCAGGGCCACCCTGGACATGCCTGGGATGGAAATTAACAGAAATCTGGGTTTTCCCACAAAAATTGGCAATTGAAAACAATATCCAAACTCTGAATGATCTGCAAAAATTATTGGGGTTAATAAAATGGATAAGATCTTTTCTTGGTATACTACTGAGATACTACTGAGACACTAGACACAGTATTTGATTTATTGAAGAGCTATACTAATCTTACATCACAGAGGCAATTGAATGTTGAGGCATCTCGAGCACTAGAAACTCTTATGAATAAAATTAAACAGTCTTCTGCACGTTATTATGATGCAAAATTTGTTTTCAGAGGTTTTATGATAAACAACACCTTCAAGCCATTTGGTATGTGAGGGCAATGGGATGGCAAAAATTTCTGGATGCTAGAGTGGCAATTTTTATCATATCATTTCACCAGAACAGTATTGTCTAGATTTTAAATGTTATATGAAGTGATTATAAAAGGTGATTATGTGCTAGAGATATTTTTGCATTAGATGTTGCTATAATACATATCCCTATCACGAAATAGGATGTTCATACAGCTATTCAAATGTCACTGTCTTTTCAAATTGCATTAGCAGATTGCCCTGGAGAGATGCAGTTCAACTTGCTGAGTCACAAATTGTTACAGTCCCTGCAAGAGTGAACAATCCAGAGTTCTTCTATTTTATCAACAGTGCCACCAGAGGGAGATCCTACTCTATTCCTGGATGGATCTGCTCGCTCACACCAAGCAGTGGTAGCTTGGCATGATTCTGCTTCAGACCAATGGCCATCACATGTCGTGCTACAGGAAGGATCAGCACAGGGCATAGAATTGTGTGCAGTGATAGAAGAAGCCTTTCCATTGTTTTCAGTGACAGATATTAATATTGTAGTGGATTCTCATCATATTTATAGAGTGTTAGCTAGAATAGATGCTTGTTACCTTAAACACATAGGTATTAGGCCTATCTTTACACTGTTTTCTGATGATTCTGGCAGGAATAATAATTTTGGTAAATATTGGGTTGATTGCTAAGTAATTTTAAGCACCAGGAGAATGGAAGAAAATATGGTTTACTTAGCCCTTTCCANGGAAGGAGAAAAGGGGACAGTGTTCCATCTCTGTAATGACCCCTTGATGGTGACAAATGCCCCATGGGGATGGGTACAGTAACTGGCAGCATCTGGGCTGCTTCACCCTGGCAAGATGCTGTGTCCCATCCATGGAACCTCTTTGTAAAAGTCCATCATGCACCTGAGAGTTGGGCTCCAGAAGAATATCCAGAGAACAAGCAGGTGGGTCAGGCTGCTAAGGTCAGTGTGGCTCAGGTGGGTCTGGACTGGCAAGATAAAGGTGAATTATTTTATATCTTGGTGGGCCCATCAAATCCATCCAGGAACAGTAGAAACACACAGATGGGGTCATGAGGGAGGGGTGGACTGAGCATGGATGTTATTGCACAGCTGATCCGTGAATGTGAAACATCTGCTGCAATCAAGCACACCAACTTGATTACTACGTAGTATACATAGAGAGTTGTTTTACCCTGAATAAGACCTCAGCCACACCCTGAGCCATGTTGGTTCCTACTAATGAGGCCACAAAGGTTTTGGTATCCCAAGGACAGAAGAAATTTTCAGAGCTTCAACTATTGTAATTAGTGAGAGGGAGAACGAGAAGATCAGGAATGATATCCCCTCCATAAAGAAGAAAAAGAGAAAGTTGTCAGTAAAACTCATTTCCAGGTGATGACATTCAACGTACAGAGATGTGTCTTGCGCCAGTTTCTCCTGAGAAAAATGGTGAAAATTGTAATTAAGAGTCTGTAGAAGGTGAACTATGGAGGTGATGTCCATGGTGGCTGCAGGTCCCAGGTCAGTGTCACCATCAGTGCCACACAGCACAGCCCAGTGCTACCCTTCAGCAGATTGCAGAGCTGACATTCAGCACAAAAAGCAGTGAGGAAGGTGTGACAACCTACAGCTCTAAGAACAGATCTGAGACCAAACCAACCACCATGATGACCAGTGACTCTTAAACCTATACAGGGAAAAATTATAACTAAAAGTTTCACCTCGTCAGATCAGATATTTCTTTATCTCAGCCCTTTATGCACCAAGTTGGGCCAAAATAAAGACTGTTGTGATTGGCCCCCAGACAGACACTGAGCACCACACAGCCACTGACTCAGCTATCCACCAGCAGTGAGGTGGAAGAATGGATTGAGATAAGAAAAGTTTAATGATTGATTAGTGATTAAATACTCCTCTTTGCTCACTTCCATTCCTCTCACCTATGCTGCTGCTCTCAGCTTCAGAAAATCAAAGCTCACAAACATTTCAGCACTCTGCCTCCTCAGCCAACTCTGTCATTGTGTTTGTCTACATCTTCTTCTGTCTCCTGACACAAAGGATTTCTCAGAAGATTATTCCTTGTAGAAAGGTGACCTCATTAGGGGCAGCTGGTACTTAGCATATGGTTGAGGAGTGTGTTTGATTGGCCATGACACTTTATCATGCTTTGCTTTGCTTTGTTTGCAAAGAGGAAAAGTCCTGCTGTGCCCATGTGCAGCAGTTCTCTAAGAAAAAGAGGGGGGAGCTGGTGCAAAGGAGCTGTATCATCCAGCTGCAGAGAGCAGGGGAGAAGTCTGATGTGAGGAGAAGTGATGCAAGTCCCAGGGGCCAAGGAGAGCAGTGGTGGGGTTGGGGAGGTGAGGAGCAAGGGTGTCCATCCAGTGTCAGACCTCAAGGAACTGCTTCTCCTTCTGTTGCAGACGTCCTGAGGAGACCCTCTGGGTCATTATCACTTGGAGAATGCTGCTGGAACCTCTCCTCTGGAGTACAAAGTAATGAAATACTCCCTTTTAATTAAGAGTGCAAAAGTGTTCTTTGAAATCTTCCTCCTGAATTCCACCAGGAAAAAATTAGTAACTCCAGGAAGCTATAAAATCTTGAAAATATGAAGGAATTTACAAAAAGATAAAGTATTCCTTTGGGCTTTTGAGGCCCATTACAATAAATTTAGATACTGAGAGAAGAATGCAAAAAATCTCTGATAAAGTCAGTCAGAAGCAAAACCCAAAATACCTTCACACACTAATGGGCTCCCCTGAGCCTGCCAGAGCCTCCCCATGGCCTCGTTAGAGCAGATCCCTGGAGGCCATAACTGCAGGAGGCAAAGGCCCTGTGCTGGTGGCTGTAATGCTGAGAAACCCTTTGGTTTGTTGGATGCAGCAGAAAGGCCAAGCCCTGACCCCAGGCCCTGGGAAGGCAGATCCTGAGAGCCTCAATAGAAAGTTTCCTCTCAGCAGCCTTGGTGGCCCAGGACACTGCTATGGCCAAGGGGACAATGACCTCCCTCCTTGACAGAGCCCTTGGCCACCTCTCCTGCAGGCTGTCCTACACTGGCCATGCCTGCAGCTCCTTCCCTTCATGCTGTTGTCACCTTTCCTGCTTTCCCACCTAATTGAGAAGCCTGGCTGACAAGAGGACTGTCCTTGGGATAGATGGCACACAGCCAGTACAGCTGACCCCATCTGACCTGAGTGACACCCATAGAATCATGAAATCACAGATCAGCCAAGGTCAGAAGGGACCTTGAAAGATCATCTGGTCC
>JAAWXA010000764.1:4770-15391 GCA_038090715.1 Florisuga fusca | reverse complement strand
ATTCCTAACTGACAAAATTCAGAATGAAACTGAAAAAGAAGTGAATATGGGGCTGAACAAAGCATTGGGGCATGTAATTTCCCACTATTTCAGTATAAGCAAAACAAGGCCCTAACGAGACCAGCTTTGGCCTCTGAGATAATTGGGAGTATAAGCCTTGTTCTCAAAACAAGGCACTGCCAAGGACAATTAGGCATCGGCAGAAAGAGAACATAAAGACGTCACCGCCAATAGATAAGGGAAAAGTTATGGCTGGAACCTGATACCACTCTAATGAAGTCGGAGAAATCAAGAAGAGGAAAAAAAAAGGTTCAAGCCTGAAAAAGAATTTACTTTATCCAAAGAACTGCCTGAACTCCGCCTAGACTATACCTGCTATGAATGTTATAATACCATGATGTAATCCTTATGAGTGTGCATGTAAACCCACCTCCTTTTGAATATTCATAGAATAGTAATCAATATAAAGGAATTCGAGAGTTTTAGATTTGTGCGTGTGAGTGGAGCGAAATCTCCCCATGCACCCAGCGCTGTTTTGCTCATTGCAATTTCAGTTTTGTTAACCACTTCCAGCCTTGTTAATTAATTAAACCATTAACAGAATATTGAGTCTCTGTCGTTTTTAACAAGATGATTACAACAGCAGGAGAATATGAAGATGCTGTCATGGCCCCTCGTCGTGCCTGGGTCTCAGCTGTAAAGGGAACAGATGAGAAACTGCATTCACCCCTTTTTCTTCAGACAGGAGGAGGATGCCGCATTGCAGCCATTAAGAGGAGACACCCACCTATGAGACAGAATCGAGGGAAACAGAATTCAGCAAGAGGAATCCTATGGACAATCCTCTGTGAGTGTGGAGAGAACATGAAAAAGTGGGATCAGAAACCTACTGCTGTCCTACTGAACCAAGTAGTTAAGTTGCTGAGTAAGGCGAATGCAAGAGGAGGTCCTTCTAAAAAGAAGTCTGCTCAGGTCTCCAGTGTACAGTTACCTGATCCAAATACTGGTAACTCAAGAACCCTGTACATCAGGTGTGAGTACTGGAGATGCAAACACCAGTAATGCACAACCTGACAATGTTGCAAGTGCTCAAGCTTAGAGGTGCCCTGCCTCCAGCCAGGTGGAGGAGAGGGACAACCGAATTTGTTGGATTGTGTGGATTTGATGGCCTGGCACATTAGAGCCACAAAAGTATAAAGCCTTGGTGGACACTGGTGCACAGTGCACCCTAATGCCATCGAATCAANCCTTTGTGTAAGTAGGTTTTGTGTATTGGGGCAGAACGAAGGTGAATGAATGTGACTACAGACTTGAGTAATCCTAGGACATGAAAAATAAAACACCCCTGGTGCAGTCTCAGAATTGGCTACCCTGAAACTGACACTGGAAGAAATTATTTACTGATGGCTGGGAGGCTAGCCACCTTTTTAGCCTAGGCAAAGTAATTTATAACATCATGATTTTGTTATGATTGCTTCTGGATTGCTGTTACCTGTAATACATTTATTATGGTGGTATAATATCCGATACAATTTGAATGTATACGAAATGGGCCTCTGTTATATTGTTATATTTGTGATTCTTTCATTGTATCTTATAATTATTATTATCAATTTTATAATTTTGACTATTGCTATTGTTATTACTAAGTTCTGATATGAAATCAATTTTTTTTCTAATTTAATTAATGTATCTAGATAATCAGTTGCAAAACTTCCCAATGCTGGTGCAACACAAAATGCAATTATTTTTTTTTTTCCTCTTGTATGTATGTATATGTATTCATCCCAACAACACACTCCCATAGCCTCAAAACCCACGGGGTGAGGTGACGTAATTTGGTGAGGCAGAAACAGTGTGGTAAATGTTAAACCCCCCCCCACAAACACACGTCAAAAGAA
Source organism: Florisuga fusca (assembly GCA_038090715.1). NCBI lineage: Eukaryota > Metazoa > Chordata > Aves > Apodiformes > Trochilidae > Florisuga > Florisuga fusca. The sequence goes on along the minus strand of JAAWXA010000764.1, from coordinate 13,490 downwards.
ATATTGGCTCATGAGCCAAAGAAATACTGGCTTTTGAGTCAGGGGGACGTGTGGTGGGAAAAGGTGGGAAACAATAAGCCAAGCAGGCCATGGACCCCGGTTCGCGCCCCGGGAGGGCAAACCACTGGGATGGGTTCTAGCTGCTAAAAAAAGGCACAAATTGCAAAGACAGCCACACACCTCATCACACCATACGGGATGTGTGTATATACATATGTACAGGAATGTGTGTATATATGTATATGCATATGAGGAAAAAAGAAAAAAAAAATAATAAATGAACACTGACTCAAGAATCACAGGGTGAGATGATGTGAACCCTTTAAAAAATAATTAATTCTTGACTAAGTTTCTTCCTTAAGCTTACATGTCAAACACATTTACATATCCAAAGACGGTAAACAGGCAAACCAGTCTCCTGGCACCTGGAATTTTGGGCTAGACAATAGAAAATTAACATATCTAAATCGACTGATAAGTTGTCTAGGGAAGAATGCTCCTCCGGAAAAAACGGTTTACCAGTAACTCGCATGAGGGGGCAAAAAAGGGGGGGCTCGCTCCCCTGAAAAGAAGCCTGCCAGAAGCCTGCAAGAAGCCTGCCTGGAGCCTGCCTTCCAGCCTGCCAGCCCACAACATGGAGAAAGTCCCGGGTGAACCAGCGGGCCCGAAGGACTTTGCAGTAGCCTCGGACCGAAAAGAAGGTAGCTGTTTCTCCTGCCCATCCCGAGACACCGGAGAGAAAAAAAAAAGGGGCTTTCCTGCCATTTTCCTGTGAACCAGCCAAGCCGAAGCCAGAACCTGCAGAGGGACCTGCCCGGAGGGAAAAAAAAGCGGCCAGACCCAAAGCCCGAAGGACTCGGCAGTAACCTCGGAACGGTGAAACAATTTTAAATTATACATTGTTACCTTTTTTTTCTTTCCTCAACAATCATGTTTACTTTGTACTAACTGTGTTAACTTGTTGCTTATTCTTAAGAATAAATCTTTGCTGCCTGTTTAAATTTCAACACGTGTTAGCCTGCAATTCTATGCGTCGTCTCTGAAGCAGAGGCTGAGATTTCCTCATAAACAAAATATTAAAATAATAACTCGGATCACGACACCCCCTAAATTTGACCATTTTAAACCCACAACGCTGGAGGGATCTGGAGGTGAGATTTGGGATAAAAATCTATGGATCTGGATATGATCCAGGAGCTGTGATTCAAGTGACATTTGTCGAGCGAACTAGGGAACCTATACAGCACAGATTGCTTTTTAACTCATTCTATCATGAATTGGAAACTGGAGCGAAATATGAAATCCCCACAACTGCAAAAAATCTTTTTGTAAACTTGGATGAAAACATTGCTAAATCTCTGAATGTCACTAATTGTTATGTTTGTGGAGGAACGAACCAAGGAGATCGGTGGCCCTGGGAAGCGAGGGAGAGTAACATAACTGATTCGAAAATGTGGAAACAGGCTGAAAAAGGTAACAAGAAACACCAATGGGTATTACAAACCTCTATAATTGGAAGAAGTTGTTGGCAAAATCTGGGGGCTGGCAACAACTTCTTCCAATTATAGAGGTTTGTAATACCCATTGGTGTTTCTTGTTACCTTTTNGTTAGAACTTCAGTATGAGCTGGAGTCAAAGGCAGCCAAGTGGTATGCTACTATTGACATTGCTAATGCATTTTTTGCTATTCCTATAGCACCAGAGTGCAGGCCACAGTTTGCTTTCACCTGGAGAGGTGTCCAGTACACTTGGAATCGACTGCCCCAGGGGTGGAAACACAGTCCTACCATCTGCCATGGACTGATCCATGAGACCTTGGAAAAGGGTGGAGCTCCAGAACATCTACAGTGCATCGATGACATCATTGTGTGGGGTGACACAGCAAAAGAAGTCTACGAGAAAGGTAAGAAGATAATTGAGATCCTTCTAAAACCTGGTTTTGCTATTAAAAGAAGCAAGGTCAAGGGGCCTGTGCAAGAGATACAGTTTCTAGGGGTTAAGTGGCAAGATGGACGTCGCCACGTCCCAATGGATGTGATTAACAAAATAACAGCTATGGCCCCACCAACTACCAAAAAGGAAACTCAGTCCTTCTTAGGAACTGTTGGTTTCTGGAGAATGCATATTCCTGCTTATAATCAGATTGTGAAACCCATCTATGAGGTTACCCGAAAGAAGAAAGACTTTAAATGGGGCTCAGAACAACAAGCAGAACAACAAATCCTTGTAACTTGTTTAAGTTTCAAAACGTGTTAGCTTGTAATTCTAGGAGTCGTCTCTGAAGCAGAGGCTGAGATTTCCTCATAAACAAAATATTAAAATAATAATACAGATCTCGACAGCTCCAAAGCCAACTACACAGCTACTGAAAAAGAGACATTGGCCGCATACGAAGGAGTCAGAGCTGCTTCAGAAGTGATTGGTACTGAAGCACAGCTCCTCCTGGTGCCATGATTACCTGTACTGGGTTTTATGTACACAGGTAGAGAATCTTCCCATCATGCTACTGATGCTACATGGAGTAAATGGATTGCTTTATTCTCACAGAGAGCTAGGATAGGAAGACTTGATCGTCCAGGAATTGTAGAAGTAGTAACAAACTGGCCACAAGGAAACACTTTGGAATGCCACCAGAAAAAGTGGTAAAATGGCCTGAAGAAGCCCCACCATACGACCAACTACCTGAGAATGAGAAACAATATGCTCTTTTCACTGATGGATCCTGTCGTCTGGTAGGAGGCCATCGAAGGTGGAAAGCTGCTGTATGGAATCCTACACGACTAGTTGCAAAAACAGATGAAGGAGATGGTGAATCAAGTCAATTTGCAGAGGTAAAAGCCATCCAATTGGCTTTGGACATTGCTGAACAAGAAAAGTGGCCGAGACTTTCTCTCTATACTGACTCATGGATGATAGCAAATGCCTTATGGGCCTGGCTAAGGCAGTGGAAGCAAAACAACTGGCAACGTAGAGATAAACTGATCTGGGCTGCTGAACTGTGGAAAGACATTGCTGCTAGGTTAGAGAAACTTGATGTAAAAGTGCGTCACGTAGATGCCCACGTACCTTCATATCGAGCTACTGAGGAACATTGAAACAACCAACGAGCAGATGAGGCTGCTCAAGTGTTCCAAATAGACCTAGACTGGGACCATAAAGGTGAACTGGTTTTAGCTAAATGGGCCCATGACACTTCAGGTCATCGAGGCAGGGATGGAACATATCGATGGGCTTGTGACCGAGGGGTGTATTTAACTTTGGACACTATTGCGCAGGTTATCCATGATTGTGACATATGTGCCGCAATTAAGCAAGCTAAAAGGTTGAAACCTGTGTGGCATGAAGGGAGGTGGTCAAAATATAGGTATGGGGAGGCCTGGCAAATCGACTACATCACACTGCCTCAAACCCACCAGGGTAAGCGCTATGTGTTTACAGTGGTGGAAGCAAGTACAGGATGGCTGGAAACATACCCCGTGCCTCATGCCACAGCCCGGAACACCATTCTGGGCATAGAAAAACAAGTCTTGTGGAGACATGGTACACCAGGAAGAATTGAGTCAGACAATGGAACTCATTTCAAAAACAGTCTTATAAATAACTGGGCCAAAGAACATGGTATTGAGTGGATATATCATATCCCCTATCATGCACCAGCCTCAGGCAAAATTGAAAGGTACAATGGACTATTAAAAACTACCTTAAAGGCAATGGGTGGTGGAACCTTTAAAAACTGGGACAAGCACTTGGCAAAAGCTACCTGGTTAGTTAACACCAGGGGTTCCATCAACCGAGCTGGTCCTGCTCAGTCAGATCTTCTACACACAGTAGATGGGGACAAAGTGCCTGTGGTGCATGAAAAGAATCTGCTAGGGAAAACAGTTTGGGTTCATCCTGCCTCGGGCAAAGGCAAACCCATTCATGGGGTTGCTTTCACTCAAGGGCCTGGACACACTTGGTGGGTGATGATGAAAGATGGAGGAGCACAATGTGTACCACAATGGAGTCTAACACTAGGTGAGAATACCTAATTTTTGCTTATTTAGCTTAATCAGTAGTGCATGGAATCTTTGAGAGTCATGAACTTGTATCCCACATGAACTACTGTTATGTGAATTATTGCATAAACTAACAGTATTCTGTGAGTGTTTTTCAGGATGATTTTGTGGTGATGAAACCAGAACTAGATTCATCGACTGGCATCCAGTAACTTCCTTGAAGTTAACACCTGCAACCTGCAACTTGTGGACCATGGACATGAACTGTGACAATTGCTCCTTGTTTTAAGAATCTGCTACAACAGATGAACATCTGCAATCATAGACTGAATTACTTAGTGAATTTTAGTACAGGAGAGATAGCAATAATTTGTGTATAGATGTATTTAGGAATAAGAGATAGTAATAATTGGAGCATGACGCAAATGGTATGGAATAAGGGGTGGAATGTCCTGGTTTGTACTTTTGCTTTCAGCTAAGTTTCTTGTAAGTAGCTGCACTTGCTGAAATTAACAGCAAGTTTCTCAGACAGTGTCTGCATCTAGGACTGATAACACTGGATGTTTATAGTTACTGCCAGGCACTGGTATGTAGACCCAAGGACACTGCTCAGCTCTGAGGAAAACATTTTACCCTGCAGAAGAAGCAAAGTGGTCCCACCTGAACCCATCCTTTGGGAAGGCCCGAGACAAGACAGATGCCAGAACTGACCAAACAGAGTATTCCATCCCATACACGTCATACTCAGTATAAATTTGAGGGATCACGAGGGTCAGACCCCTTCTTCTTCTTCCTGTTCTTCCTGCCCTTCCTTCGCCGGTTCCCTTTGTGCTTCCGCATCCTGGGAGGATTCCGTCTGTTCGTCTGCCTGTGGTCCTGATCCGTGCCAAACTGAATCTGTGTGTTCCTGCCTCCAGTTCCCGACTGCTCCTGACCCCAGAGGTCCAGCCTGGACTTTCCCAGGGCTGCCCTGCAGCCTCGGTGGTGACGTGAGAGTTATTGGGGGAAAGGGGGGAGGAACGTGGTATCAATTTTTCCTCTATATTTGTTTATATATTTAGTAAATTTTCCTAGTTATCATTACTGTTTCATTAAAGCTTTGTAGTTTAGTTTCCAACCCATCAGTCTCTCTCTCCCTTATTCTCTCTCCTTTCCTTATCAGGGAGGAGAGGGGATTAATAGAAAACATATGTTATTCGGTTTAATTGCCAGGCCAGCGTTAAACCGTGACAGTTCCCCATGGTACAGTCTGGAGTTTTGCTAGAATGGGTAAAAACTCATGGACACACTTAAGGGAGATGGGCTGAGAAGAGTATTTGCCTCAGAGTCTGAGATGGATGGTTCTGATCCCATCCCTCTAATCAGTCTTGTTCTGGTCTGGGGATTTCGCAGTGTCCCAGGACATTGCTCTTATTGCTGTTTGTCTGATTTTCTTAGGCCTGGTTTGTTTCTTTCCTAGAGACAGAATTGCTCCTATAAGTGATAATCTGACACTCGGTCCTTTCACTCCGTACCAGTCAGTCGTGTCAGACGATCTGTCGAGCATTTTCTGGGACCATATGGTTTCAGTCTCTCTCCCCAGAAGGGCCAGGTCTGGCACTAAGGTTGGATCCAGCAGCACCTTGGCTCCTCTTTGAGTAGGAGTTCAGAAAGCAAGGGCGTCTGAGCTGTGTCTCCCTGGGTGCCCTCCCCGAGTCATGACAAGTGCCCACTAAGACCTTTCCCATGGGGCTTCTCCCAGCCAGGCAGCCCCAGCCTGTGCCATGGCCCGGGTGAGTCCCCTGCAGGGGAAGACACTGGCACTTGCCCTTCTGAGATTTCTCTCCATATGAGCTCTGCTGCTCCTTGACACCTTTCATGGAGCAAAGAGGCCTGGGAGGCCTCCTGGGGAAAGAATCCATCCCAGAAGGCATTGAGTGCCTCAGCACCATTGGATTCTCCTCTTCCTTAGATCACTATCCTCCATCAGCAGGAGCCCTGCACTTCCCTTCTTCAGCCTTGGTCTCCAACACAGCCATGGAAGATGTTGGTTTTGCTCTCGACTGCTCTTGCAGGCAGTGGCTCCAGGTGAGCTTTGCCTGTGCCAAAGTCATTCCTGCAGAGCAGAGGGAAGGAAGATCAACCCCCTGTGTGCAGCTGTCCTTGCTGTCACCCCCCTGGCAGTTTCTCTGTAGCCCCTGTCCTGTGACAGCCCAGCCCTGCTGCCCCACACATGGTCCCAGGGCCTCAGTGTGCAGGCACAGCCCAGGACAGGGTGGACTCCTGCTGGTGACAGCTCTATCTGATGGGATGGCCTCAGCAGTCCCTGGTGCTGTGTCACCCCGTGGTTCCTGAGCTGACTCTATTTTGTTGTCCACAAGAAGCTGAAGAAAGCATCATTGATGTGATGGAGCTTGGAAAATGAGGTCAACTTTACCCTTCATACTTGGTGATGGCTGTAATGGGTCGAGTAATGACAGATGAAATCTAATTTCCAGTGAAAACTCATATTGCACTGGGAGTAGCTTTGATGTTTTTCAGTGGTATGGAGGCATTGATGGGTCTTCAAATGAGAGCGTTGACAGAAGCTCTTCCTGCAGTCGGGACACTTGTAGGGACGTTCACCCGTATGGATCCGTAGGTGTTGGGTGAGATTCGAGCTGGCTGTGAAGCCCTTCCCACACTGGGTTTTTCCTCAGTGTGGACATGTTGGTGATTAATCCAAGAGGTGCTATTGTTGAAGGCATTCCTGCAGTGAGTGCACGGATACAACTTCTCTCCTGTATGGATGTGGTGATGTGATAAATGAGAACTCTGGGAAAATGCGTTCCCACACTCCACTTATAGGGTCTCCCTCCTGTGTGGATGCGACGATGCTGTGATAAATTGGAACTTCGGGTAAAATCCTTCCCACACTCGGAACATTTAAAGGGTTTCTCACCCGTATGGAACCGTTGATTCTGGATAAAATCTGATCTCCTGAGAAAACCTTTCCCGCAGTTAGGGCAGGTGTAGGACATGGTGCCTGTGTGATGGTGTCACCGTTGGACCAGATCCGAGCTGTCGCTAAACCATCTCCTGCAGTCAGGACATCTCTGGGGTCTCTCATCCCGATGGATTTTCTGATGGTGAAGATGGGCTGAGTGGATCCTAAACCTTCTCCTGCATTCGTTGCCGATGTCAAATTTTTATCCTGGATGGATTTAGTGATTTTTCACCAAAATCACACTTTTACCAAAAGCTTTCCTATCCTTAGGGCACCTGGAGAGTTTTTCGCCCATATGGAATCACCCCGTCTTTGAGAAAGAAGCCCTAGTGTGCTAACAAAGTAGAGTTTGGGCTTTTTGTGGGGTGAGGGCAGCCAAAAACTACATCAAACATACTGTGGGTGAAAATGGACTGCGAGGTAGAATAGGGAGGTTACACATAGAGCTGGACACCCACTGATCATCCTTTACTTCATCTTTAGGAGCTACACTGGCAACCAAAACCCAAAGGGGCCATTGTGTGGGGCAGGGAGTGCTGGGGTTTTGAGCCACTCCTGGCTTGAGCTGTGATGACACAATTGTACTGACACTGCAAGAGGTAATTTAGGACTCCCCCATTGCTGTCTTAAACCACTGGGGTGATTTAGGGGTCTTATATCTCACTCAACCGCTTGGTATGAGTTTGGGTCCCCCATCATGGTACCAAATCCCACCATGATCTTGGGATTCCCCTATCACACCCACATGCAGGATGAGCTGCCATCCACTGGGATGAGTTGGGGTCTCCTGAGATGTTTTGGGAGTCCCCAATTCTGGCTCTTGAGCCCTGGGATTGTTAAGTCCTCTGGAAGGATTCCGGGGTTGCCATCCTTACCCCTGGCTCCAGAGGATGACTTGGGGGTCCCCTATCACAGCTCTTCCCACCAGAATGCTTTGGGCTCCCCCCTGAATTACTTGGAGAGAGATAAAATCACAGCTCCTCCACCCTCCAGATGAGTTGGAGGGTCGCCAATCCCACCACCCTCACCCCAAGGATAAGTTTAATTTCACCCCTCTTACCTCTTCCCCCTCCCTCCCCATCTTGTGCTGCACATCCCCAATTTGGGCAGTACTGGGATAGCCATCCCCCTCCCATCACCTCCCATCACCTCCCAGTACCTGCAGGGGGGGCATAGCCCGGGCCATTGGGGAGGGGGGGGCGATGCTCTGGTGGTCACCAGTTGGGGGGTCCCAGCTGCAGGGCAGGGGGTGTGGGTGCAGGATTCCGGGGTTGCCATCGTTACGTCTGGCTCCAGGGTGATTTGAGGGTCCCCAGTTGCAGCCCCCAAACACTTGGGATGACTTGGGGGTCCAGTATCACAGATCCACCCTGGAACGAGTTGTGGGTCCCCCAGGATGAGACTGGGGGAGACCCAGTCACATCTCCTCCACTCTATATGAGTTGGGTGGTTACAGTCCCACTGTACTCACCCTAGGGATGAGTTTAGTTCCCCCCTCACACCCATCCCCCTCCCACATCTTGTGCTGCTTGCCCCCAGTTTTGGCAGTATTGGGATAACTACCCCCCTCCCATCACCTCCCATCACCTCCCGGTACCTGCAGGGGGGCCACAGCCCGGGCCGGTGGGGAGGGTTGGCGATGCTCTAGTGGTCACCAGTTGGGGGGTCCCGGCTGCAGGGCAGGGGGTGTGGGTGCAGCCCCTGGACTGTAGTGAGAATCCTCCGGGGAGCTGCAGCTTGATCGCGGGAAGGGGCAG
>JAAWXA010000763.1:2013-13218 GCA_038090715.1 Florisuga fusca | reverse complement strand
CCCTCGGGGGGGTTGGGGTGGGGGAAATGCAGAATTGGGTGAAGAAAAGGCTCTGGGGGGGACGAGGTGCCAGAGGAGACCCCGGCCAAGCCCTGAGGTGTCACCTGAAGTCACCTCCCGGGGCTGAAATTTCCTCATTTTGGGCTCAGTTTGGGCCCTGGGGAGAGGGAGGAGAAGTTTGGGGCTCCACAGAATGATTTCATTTCCTGGGGGTGAGCCCAGTTCTGCACTGGTGGAGCTTGGGTTCCAAAAAGGGTTAAACCCACCCCAAAAAATCCCCCCAAAATCCCCCACTTTGGGGCTGAGGCCCCCAGTGGCTGGGGGAGGGGGTCAGGGTGGGACCCTCCATCCAGGGAGACCCCCAAGCCCCAACCCCTCCTGTGGGGCTGAGGAACTGCACCCACTCCCCTCCCTGCTGCAGTCTGAGGGCTTTGGGCTCTTTTCAAGCCTCAAATCTTGGTTTCTGTTGTTTTTTTGTTTTTTTTTCTCCCCAGCCTGTTTTTTCCCTTGAACAAAGGAAACCTCTTGGCTGTCACCTCCCTCCTTCCCTGCCAAGATCTCAACCCTCACCCCAGCTGCTCCACCTCCAGAAAACCACCGAGAAAACCTCAAAAACCACCCCAAAAAATAAGAAAAAAAAAAGAAAACAAGAGGTTGCTGAGGAAGAAGCCACCTCCTGCTTTGCCAGGCCGGGCAGGGGGGTTCCTCAGCTCCTCCCAGCCCGGGTCAGGGAAGTTCTGAACCCAGCCCGGGTCTCCTGGCCGGGTGCCCGAGTTCTCCAGCAGCATTTCCAGGGGAATCTGTGGATTCCTGAAGAAGGGAGTGTGGAGGAGAGGTCCTGGGGGTGGGCAGGCACCTCCTGCTCTGCTGCAGGAACCTTTGGGGTGGGAAGAGCCCACACCCAGCGGGCAGAAACCCCCAAAAGTGGGAGAAAAATTCCCCTTCTTCTTCTCCCCTTCCCAGATCCTCTTCTCCCCCTCCTAGGACCATCTCTCCCCCTCCTAGGACCATCTCTCCCCCTCCTAGATCCTCCTCTCCCCCTCTATCACCTCTCCTCCCTCTCCCAGATCCTCCTCTCCCCTCCTAGGATCCCTTCTCCCCTCCCAGGACCTCTCCTCCCTTGCCAGGATCATCCTCTCCCCCTTTCCAAAGTTGGCTCTGAGCCTGCAGACCCCCCAGGACCCCCCCAGCCCCCCCATTCCTGAAGGAATGATTATCCAAGACCACCCCTGGGAGCTGGGGGGGGGTGGAGTGCTGGATGTTCCCCCCCATCACTTCTCCCTCTTTGAAACCAAGAGCCCCAGGGCCTCCACAGGTTCCTCTTCCAAACATTTGACTATTTTTGGAAATATTTAGTAAATCCAAGTGGATTTCATGCTTGGGAGCTGTAGCTCATCACAGCAGAGATGTCAGCGTGCCAGGAGGAGGGAGCAGCCACAGCTCCTCCAACCTCTTAACCCCAGAGGAGCTTCTCCTGCCCTCAGGCTGCTGGGGCTCCCCAGCTCCTCAGGGGTTAACACCCCCCAGCCCTGAGGTCACCTCCAGCTCACACACAGCTGGGGAGGGATGAGAAGAATTCCTTGTGGAATCATCTTCATGGCTTTAGGGAGGGTGGAGGATAAGCCAGCCAGAAATAATAATAATAATAATAATAATAATAATAATAATAATAATAATAATAATAATAATAATAATAATAATAATAATAATAATAATAAAGTGTCTTGGACAGCCCCAGGTCCCTCTGCAGACACCAAACGCCACCAAGAGATGGAAACTGAAGGTGTAAAGGGGCAAAAAACCAGAAAGAAATGAGTCCCAGAACCAAGGCCGGGCTGGAAGGGACCTCAGGGTCCCACCCCAAAGCATCACCCCGAGGGTCTGAGTCCCCCCGGGGGTCTGAGTCCCCCCAGGGGTCAGGATCAGGCCTGGAGCTGATTTGCAGCAGGAGGAGCATCAATAAAGCAGAGTCAGGAGGTTCTCCAGGGCCTCTCCTCCCCAGGCTCAGCACCACAGAACTCAATTTGGGGCCGATTTTTGGATTTTTTTGTCTGTTTGTTGGTTTTTTGGGGGGGGAACTGCTCTGCTTTCTTGATGAGAGAGCCCAGCACCAGCGGGTCACCTCACCCCTTACCCAGGTAGGTGCCATAGGTGACGTTCCTGTACTCATCCCAGGAGATCAGTCCATCTTGGTTGGTGTCAAACTCCTGCCACTGCCGCTCCACACTCTCATACACGTACTTCTTCTGGGCCTTCTTAATCCAGGCTGTCAGCTCCCCCTCCGTCACCAACCCATCCTTATCCGTGTCTATCTTATCTACCATCACTCTACAAAAACAAGACAGGCAGGTTCAAGCCCCCAGCTCCTGCCCCCACACCTACCCAGGATGTAGCCGTAGGTGGCGTTTTTGTACTCCTCCCAGGACACCAGCCCGTCCTCATTGAGGTCGTGGCCTTTCCACTGCCGCTCTACGTCCTCGTAGATCCAACGTTTTTGGGCAAATTTGATCCAATCCTTCAGCTCCTCCACCGTCACCAACCCGTCCTTGTCTTCATCTATTTTACTTACGATCTTTCTGTTGGGGAACGTAGAGAAACCCGGGAAGAGTTAGGAGGGGGGAAAAAAGGCAAAAATGGGAGGGGCCCGGGCGGCGCCGGGTGGTGGCGGTGGAGTGAGTTGAGGGACGTCAACGTCATCATCATCATCATCATCATCAATCATCATCAACATCATCACCATCAACATCATCATCATCAACATCATCATCATCATCAACATCATCACCATCAACATCATCATTATCATCATTATCTTCATCATCATCATCAACATCATCATCAACGTCATCATCATCATCAACATCATCAACATCATCATCATTATCATCATCATCATCCTCATCAACATCATCATCATCATCATCATCATCATCATCATTATCTTCATCATCATCACCAACATCATCATCATCAATGTCATCATGATCATGATCATCATCATCAACGTCATCATCATCATCACCATAATCATCATCATCATCATAATCAACATCATCATAATCGTCATCATCATCATCATCACCATCACCATCATCAGTATCATCATCAACCACTGGGATGCTGATTAATATCTCATTATCATCTCATTATCATCTCATTATCATCTCCTGCCCCAGGAAGCCACCGTAGGGTTTGGCCACCCAACCACCCGCCCGCTCGCTCTTGATGTTCTCCAAGAAGGGTTTGGGTTGGAAGGACCTTTGGGATCACCTGGTTCCAACCCCTCTGCTCATGGGAAGTGACATCTTGGAGTCACAGAAACCTTTGGGTTGGAGGAAGATCCTGAAGATCGTGCAGCCCAACCCTTCCCAAGTCCAACCAACACCAAGTCCAACCAACACCAAGCCCAACCCTTCCCAAGTCCAACCAACACCAAGTCCAACTCTTCCCAAATCCAACTCTTCCCAAGTCCAACTCTTCCCAAGTCCAACCATGACTGTCAAGTCCAACCACCAGACCTCTCCCCCCAGCCCATCTCCCCCCAAGTTCTGGATTCTTCAGGATGAGGGTTTGGGGTCGGAGAAAGACCTTTGCAGACCATCCAGTCCAGCTCTTCCCAAGTCCAACTCTTCCCAAGTCCAACCACAGCCCTCTCAGGCCTCTCCCACCAGCCCAGCCCCCTCCAAGCCCCCCAGATCCTGGATTCCTCAGGGAGCAGCTGCCTCAGGAGACCCCAGGTCAGTCTGAGGCCACTGGGGAAGCTCCCAGTGGTGCAGTGGGAGCNGACCCCAACCCCCTGCTAGCCCCCCCGCAGCGCCTGCAGTGGGACTTATCCCAGCAGGTGGGTGACACCTCTGGGGACACCCCACGGGAACAGGGAGGGTCTGGGGGCGGCCCCGTGACTCCCCATGTTCCCTGTGTCCCCATGTTCCCTGTGTCCCCATGTCACCCCATGTCCCCACGTCTCCCCATGTCCCCTACATCCCCCCGTGCCCCTGATGTCCCCGTGTCACCCCAGTGCCGTGCTGCCATCGAGGGGTCCCTGCGCCTGGCCCGTGCGCTGGCGGATGATGTGGACTGCTGCTGCTTCCAGTTCGCAACCTTCGGGAAGGGTCGGATCAAACGCTGCAGGACCAGCCCCGATGCCTTCATCCAGCTGGGGCTGCAGCTGGCACACTTCAGGGTCAGAGAGGGACAGGGACACGGCATGGGATGGGATGGGATGAGGATGGGATTGGGATTAGGACTGGGGTGGGAATGGGATGGGATTGGGATGGGATTGGGATGGGATTGGGATGGGGATGGGGTTGGGATGGGGATGGGGTTGGGATGGTTTTTGCCTCTTGGCAGGAAGGTTGGGAAGTGAAACCCAAGAGGGGTCTCAGGACGTTGGGGTTGGGAATCACCCCCCAGGGGAGCAGCCAAAGCTCCCAAGGAGCCTGAAGAGCAAAGATTGAGGGGAAAAAAGGGGGAAAAAACCCAAAGGATCAGCCCATCCAGACCCCATCCAGGCCCTGGTGGGATGAGCTGAGAAGCTTTCCCACCAATATCCCAAACATTCCTGGTTTTGGCCTCTGCTGCTTTATGTTTTCTGCAATCTTTTGGTGCCTTCCATTTTTTTCTGAAGTTTTTTGTTCAATTTTTTTCTGCCAATTTTCTCTCCAATTTTTTTCTCCTTTCCACTCTTTTCTCCTTCATATTTTTCTCTTTTAAATCTTTTAATTTTTTTCTCTTTTAAATTTTTTCCTTTGCATTTTTTCCTCTGTTACATTTTTGCCCCTTTGCATTTTTTTCTCTTTCAAAACTTTTTGCTCCTCTCTTTTTGCCCCTTCAAAATTTTTGCTCCTGGACTCTTTTTGCTCCTTTAACTGTTTTGCTCTTTTGATCTTTCTGCTCCTTTCAGCTTTTTGCTCCTTTGATTTTTTCACTCCTTTATTTTTTTCTCCTTTACATTTTTTGCTCCTTTTAACTTTTCCTCTTTACAATTTTTTATTCCTTTACATTTTTTCCCCTTTACACTTTTTTCTCTTTACAATTTTTTATATTTTTCTCTTTACAATTTTTTATATAAAACTCCTTTATATTTTTTCCTCCTTCCAATTTCCCTTTTAAACTTTTCTCTCAAGTTTTTGGTCCGTTAAACTTTTTGCTCCTTTAATTTTTTCCTCCTTTACATTTTTTTCCTCCTCTTTTCCTCTCCTTTTCCCTCCTCTCTTCCTCCTTTACATTTTTTTCCTTCCCTTTTACTCTACATTTTTTTCCTCCTCTTTTCCTCTTCTCCATTTTTCCCTCATTTTTTCCTCCTTTATCATTTTTTTCCTCCCCTTTTCCTCTACATTTTTCCCTCCTCTTTTCCACTTTTTCCCCATTTTTCCCTCCTTTACATTTTCCCATTTTTACAACCTTTTTGCTTTCAATTTTTTTGCTTCCAGACTTTTATCCCCTCTACATTTTCTTTTCCTCCTTTCCCCTTTCCCACTCCTTTCCCCCTTTTTTTTTTTTCCCCTCCTCCTCAGCAGCAGGAGGAGGAGCTGTGTGAGCAGGGGGTTAATGAGGGAGCAGCTGTTAATTGCCTCTGGGGAAGGTTTCAGCTCCTCCCCTGCCTGTGGGGCTGAGTGCCAAGCCCAGGGCAGGAACCAGCCCACCAGGAGTTGGGATTCTGAGCCACAGGAATCATCAGCAGGGCAGGAAAGGCAGCGGGGAGGGGACTGCTCAGAAAATGAATGAAAAATAATAAGAATTAAAAAAAAATAAATAAAAAAAGAGATGGGTGATGTCAGGGGCTCAGTGGAAAGTCTGAGCAGCCCCTGCTGCTGCCAGCAGAGAACAATGGCACAACAAAGGGATGGAAAGGGAATTCCCAACCCCCAGAGAGGGGCAGGAGGCTGGAGAGCTCCCCCCTGCACCCACCTGGGGGTTGGGAATTCCCTTTCCATCCCTTTGTTGTGCCATTGTTCTCTGCTGNAGGACATCAGGGTGGGGGGCAAGGAGCAAGCAGGGGGCAGGAGGCAGCAAAGAGGCAGCACCAGCAGTTTTCTGTCCCCAAAAAAACCCAGAAAAATGGACAAAGCAGGAACATTTTGGGCAATGTGGACCTGGGCACCTTGAGGGAGATCCCAAGAGCAAGACCAAGCTGAGCAGGAAAGGGGCAAAGAGGCAGAAATGAGGCAGCACCTCCAGCTTCCTGCCCCCAGAAACAACCAGAAAATGGACAAAACTGAAGCATTTTGGGGCAATTTGGCCCATGGGCATCTTGAGGAGCATCCTGAGGGTGAGGCCAAGCTCCAAGCTGGTGGGCAAAGCCCATCCAGAGGGGAAGAGACAGAAAAGAGGCAGCACCACCAGCTTTTTGTCCCCCAAAAACCAGAACCCTGGAGAAGGCTGAAGGGTTAATGGGCAGTCTGGAGCCAGGGAGTTGCCAGGTGGGACTTCAGCACTCCAAAACCCTCTCAAAAGTCTCCAAAACCTTCTTAAAAATCTCCCAAACTCCTGAAGAGCCTCTGAAAAAATGCCTGGAGGGGGCTGGAGCTGAGCTTTAAGCCTTCCTAAGCCCCAGGAGAACAACTGTGGCTGCAGCTGCTGCTGGGGAGCCCACAGGTGGCCCAGGGCTGAGGCAAATGTTCCAATTCTCAGGAGATTTCCTGTTTTTGCCAACTCGGGGGCTCAAGCAGCTGCTCCCCGAGCAGGGAGAAGAGGAGGAGGTGGCAGGAATCTGGCAGAGCCCGAGGGGCCGCGGGTTGGAGCGTGGAGAAGAGAAAAAAATGTGGGGTGGGGGCTGGAGGGGGTCAGTCTGGGGAGGATTTGGTGCTGAGGTCACTCTGTGGGGACCTTGTGGGCTGAGAGGAAGGTCCCCAGAAGTCTGTCACCTGAATTTGTGCTGCTGGAGATCTTTTAGATGAGAAAAAGGTGGGGTCTACCTGAAGGGCAGAAGAAACACGAGGAGATGTCGGCGGCCAACATGACCCCAACCCCGTTATTTTTGGTCATTTTTGGGAGGATTTGGTGCTGAGGTCACTTTGTGGGGACCTTGTGGGCTGAGAGGAAGGTCCCCAGAAGTCTGTCACCTGAATTTGTGCTGCTGGAGATCTTTTAGATGAAAAAAAAAGGAGGTTCTGAGGAACTACGGAGATGTCGGCGGCCAACATGACCCCAACCCCGTTATTTTTGGTCATTTTTTGGGAGGGTTTGGTGCTGAGGTCACTCAGTGGGGACCTTGGGGGCTGAGAGCAAGGTGCCCTGAAGTCTGGCACCTGAATTTGTGCTGCTGGAGATCTTTTAGATGAGAAAAAAAGGAGGTTCTGAGGAACTACAGAGATGTTGGCGGCCAACATGACCCCAACCCCGTTTTTTTGGTCATTTTTGGGAGGATTTGGTGCTGAGGTCACTCAATTATGACCCTGTGGGCTGAGAGCAAGGTCCCCAGAAGTCTGTCACCTGAATTTGTGCTGCTGGAGATCTTTTAGATGGAAAAAAGGAGGTTGTGAGGGAGAGGGGAAGAGGGAGGAGATGCCGAGGCGCCCCCACGCCCCGTGTGTGTTTCCCCAGAAGGAAGGGGGTGGGGGTGACCCCAAGGGGGTGCTGGGTGACCCCAAAGGGGGTGTGGGGTGTCCCCCAAGGGGGTGTGGGGTGTCCCCTTACCCCAGCCTCTCCTTGCTCTCCTCTGGGGTCAGCTGGTCGAAGGTTTTGGCCTCCTCAGCCCCCAGGAAGGCGTCGTGGTCGTAGTCGAAGCCGCGGGCGTCGTCGTGGGGTTTGTCGCTGAGTTGGGGCTCGTGGTGCACCCGCTCCTTCCGCTCCGTGGGTTTGGGGGAGATGCAGAGCACAGAGAGGGAGAGGCAGAGGAGGAGCTGGGGGGTGCTCATCGTGTGGCCCTGACGCCCCTGGAGGAGGAGAGGCAGAGAGGGGATGGGGGGTGAGGGGATGGAACCACCCCCGGGGGAGCTGGGGGAAAAATCCCAAATAATTCTGGGGTTTGAGGGGGAAAAATCCCAAATAATTCTGGGGTTTGAGGGGGAAAAATCCCAAATAATTCTGGGGTTTGAGGGGGAAAAATCCCAAATAATTCTGGGGTTTGAGGGGGAAAAATCCCAAATAATTCTGGGGTTTGAGGGGGAAAAATCCCAAATAATTCTGGGGTTTGAGGGGGAAAAATCCCAAATAATTCTGGGGTTTGAGGGGGAAAAATCCCAAATAATTCTGGGGTTTGAGGGGGAAAAATCCCAAATAATTCTGGGGTTTGAGGGGGAAAAATCCCAAATAATTCTGGGGTTTGAGGGGGAAAAATCCCAAATAATTCTGGGGTTTGAGGGGGAAAAATCCCAAATAATTCTGGGGTTTGAGGGGGAAAAATCCCAAATAATTCTGGGGTTTGAGGGGGAAAAATCCCAAATAATTCTGGGGTTTGAGGGGGAAAAATCCCAAATAATTCTGGGGTTTGAGGGGGAAAAATCCCAAATAATTCTGGGGTTTGAGGGGGAAAAATCCCAAATAATTCTGGGGTTTGAGGGGGAAAAATCCCAAATAATTCTGGGGTTTGAGGGGGAAAAATCCCAAATAATTCTGGGGTTTGAGGGGGAAAAATCCCAAATAATTCTGGGGTTTGAGGGGGAAAAATCCCAAATAATTCTGGGGTTTGAGGGGGAAAAATCCCAAATAATTCTGGGGTTTGAGGGGGAAAAATCCCAAATAATTCTGGGGTTTGAGGGGGAAAAATCCCAAATAATTCTGGGGTTTGAGGGGGAAAAATCCCAAATAATTCTGGGGTTTGAGGGGGAAAAATCCCAAATAATTCTGGGGTTTGAGGGGGAAAAATCCCAAATAATTCTGGGGTTTGAGGGGGAAAAATCCCAAATAATTCTGGGGTTTGAGGGGGAAAAATCCCAAATAATTCTGGGGTTTGAGGGGGAAAAATCCCAAATAATTCTGGGGTTTGAGGGGGAAAAATCCCAAATAATTCTGGGGTTTGAGGGGGAAAAATCCCAAATAATTCTGGGGTTTGAGGGGGAAAAATCCCAAATAATTCTGGGGTTTGAGGGGGAAAAATCCCAAATAATTCTGGGGTTTGAGGGGGAAAAATCCCAAATAATTCTGGGGTTTGAGGGGGAAAAATCCCAAATAATTCTGGGGTTTGAGGGGGAAAAATCCCAAATAATTCTGGGGTTTGAGGGGGAAAAATCCCAAATAATTCTGGGGTTTGAGGGGGAANGGAGGAAGGGGGGGTGGGGGGAGTCAGCTGGGGAAAAAAAAGGTGAAATCAGGTGGGTTGGGAGGTTAAATCCTGAGTGAATGGGGTTTGTCAGGGCCCAGGGATGAATGAATGGGATCTGGGGAGAGAAAAAGGGGATTCAGGGAGAGAGGAGGAAGTGATGGGAGAAAAAGGATGAAATGAGGGAGGTTGTAAGGGGAAAGTGATGGGTTGATGGGATTTATCAGGGAAAAAAGAGATTCGTGGGATTTATCAGGGAAAAAATGGATCAATGTGGATTATCAGAGCAAAACAAGGAAATAATGTGGGTTTTCAGGGCTAAATCCTGAATTATGGTGATTTATCAGGGGAAAATGATGAATTAATGTGATTTATCAGGGAAAAAAAGGATTAATGTGGATTATCAGAGAAAAAAAAAAGGATTAATATGGATTATCAGAGCAAAATGAGGAAATAATGTGGATTATCAGGGCTGAATCCTGAGTTACTGTGATTTATCAGGGAAAAATGATGAATTAATGTGATTTATCAGGGAAAAAAAGGATTAATGTGGATTATCAGAGCAAAAAAAAAAGGATTAATATGGATTATCAGAGCAAAATGATGAAACAATGTGGGTTTCCAGGGCTAAATCCTGAGTTACTGTGATTTATGAGGGCAAAATGATGAATTAATGTGATTTATCAGAGAAAAAAAGCATTAATGTGGATTATCAGAGTGAAAAAAAAGGATAAATGTGGATGATCAGAGCAAAATGATGAAATAATGTGGGTTTTCAGGGCTGAATCCTGAGTTACTGTGATTTATCAGGGAAAAAAAAGGGTTAATGTGGATTATCAGAGCAGAATGCTGAGTGACCCCAGTCTGTCTGGGCAGGACAATGATAAATAAATGAGTCCCCCAGGGCCCAAGGGGTGTTAATCTGGGTTATCAGGGGCAAAATGCTGTTAATGGGGATTATCAGAGCAAAAAGGTGAAATAATGGGGAGGGTCTGGGCAAAACGAGGGATTAATGGGGATTCTCAGGGCAAAATGTGGGAATAATGGGGATTATAAAAGCAAAATGTGGGATTAATGTGGATTTTAAAAGCAAAATGATGGTTTAGTGGGGATTGTAGAAGCAAAATGTGGAATTAATGTGGATTTTAAAAGCAAAATGATGGATTAATGTGGATTATGGAAACAAAATGTTGGATTATTTTGGGTTATAAAAGCAAAATGTGGGATTAATATGGATTATGGAAACAAAATGATGGATTAATGTGGATTATAAAAGCAAAATGATGGATTGATCTGGATTATGAGGGCAAAATTCTGAAGAAATGTGGATTATGGGGGCAAAAATCTGAATTAATGTGGATTTCAAGGCTGGAAAACTGAAGGAATGTGGATTATCAGGGCAAAAAACCTGAATGAATCCCATTTAACTGGGGAAATTGAGGGGAAATAAGTAGGAACTGAAGCTGAGGAGGGGCAGGGGGGTCTCAGTCCAGCAGGAATGATCCCAGGCTGAAATCCTGGAGCAGCTCTGCTGCCCAGCCCCCTCCCAGCAGCAGCTGGTGGGCAGGAGCAGAGCCAGCTGGGGATGGAATTCCAAGGATGCGTGGCCAATCCCACCCCCTCCTCCTCCTCCTCCTCCTCCCCAAACCCCTGGAAGGGGCCAAAATCCCCTCCTGGAGGAGCTGCCCCCAAATCCCAGCTCCAAACCCACAGGAGCTGCAGCTCCCAAGAGGCAGGAACAGCCCCAAACCGTGTTTAATCAGCTAAATTAATGGCCATTTTAATTATTTTTAATTATTTTTAATTATTTTTAATTATTTTTAATTCATTTAAATTCATTTAAATTAGCAGAGAGGATTCTCCAGCCTCCTGGCTCCCTCCCTGCAGACAGAGGCTCAAAACAAGGCCCTAAAAATGGAATTTTTTTCCCCCAGATTTGTTCAAATGAGTGAAAAAAAAAAAAAAACAAGAGAAAGGGAGGGGGGGAAATGAGAATAAATAGG
>JAAWXA010000762.1:0-18839 GCA_038090715.1 Florisuga fusca | reverse complement strand
ATTCTGATAGAAGTGTGTGAACTTAATCAGTTTGAATTTACATATGCCTATATGTGAGCTGGGTATGTGTATGTCCTTATGAAAAGTACGCTATACAGATAAATCCTTTCTTAGGAGAATCATAAAAAAATGAAATTTTGGAGCCTACTTAGCAATTAATATGATCAATAATAATAATAAAAAGAATGTATAAAACAAGGTCTAGATACTAACAGTATATTTAATGTGTAGCTTCAATTACTTTTACAGACAGTTCCAGGATGCAGAGTGTATCTAAATTCAAATGCACTTCTGAACAATGCAACTCTTAAATGCACAGTTTGCACAGTTCTTTATGTGTTCCCATAAAAAAATATAAAGTGGTACTATGCCTGCTATCTGAGAATTACTGGGCACATACAGAAGAGTGACAATTTCCTATGCAGAGGGTACAGGATGAGAAGGCAAAAGTCACTTTTATGGGTTCCTCTCAGTGTAAATTCCTGTGCTCTTTAGTGTATTAAGATAACAAACCTTTACCTCTGCCATGATCACAGTGATGTTTTGTGAATGTGAAAACATTTGAAAGTTGTTAGTCTTTACCAACAGCAGACATTTCTCTTGATCTCCCAACAGACATTAGGAATGTGGAGGCCTGAGGGACCAGCACTTCTTGGATTTTCATTAAGAACTTGGGAAAAACAAAATATGCTCACAGAAAGCTGCCCTGGTAGGACTTGTGGTGCATCCCGTAGCACTCCAGGGCTGGTCGGAGATATAACGGAAATGGAAGGCCTTTCCATCTTCTGAGATTCAAAAGAACTTGAACCTAAAAATACATGAGAAACATATGAACTTGCCAAAATTTAAATGTATTTGGATAACTTATGAATTGCTTTTTTGTTTAATTGTATAAAACTTATATTTATAAACACTTTAACTGGATTAATAGATAGAAAGATTTTAAACTGATGCAGATGTTTGGATACCCTTACCTCAAATCAAGCCTGCCATTCTGGTTTGGTGGTTTTTTTTTTTTTTTTTTTTTTTAGAAGCAACATATAAAACTGTGTTCTTCACATTGCAGTGACAAACCACAGCCAGTATTTTAAATAAAAATATTGTCCTCTGACAGAATTACACATTTCCTTTCTAACCCAAACTGTTCTATGATTCTATGATCTCAAATTATTGTTGAATAAACCCACATCTATTGTAGGGATTATATTCCCAGTAGCCTCTGAAATTTTAACTTCCAAAGAGCTTGCACACAAGAAGGTATGCAGGACATGCATCTGGCATGGAGGGTGCTTTAGCATGTGCTGGATATCAGCAGTTCTCCACCAGAGAAGCAGACCCCTCATAAATGGCATCAGCTTGTGACAGGGGTAACAGCACTCAGTGGCTCCACAGAATGTTGTCCCAGGGAAGATTTCTGGTTGCATCTCAGACAAGGCTCAGATGAGAAAGAACCAGCATCCCTGGCCCTCACACACTCTAGCCGACACCATTAAAATGAGATAGTTAAAAAGAAAACCATTCTTCTGAAGAATGCTACACAAAAAGTTCCCAGAAACAATATTTTCTTGTTAGGAAAAAGAGAAACAACAACACTGGACTTGCACTGGATGGTGCAGAAGGTAAAATCCTGACATCATTTGGAGCTTTGGCAATCCTTTGTATCTGTTTTCTCTCTTATGTCAGGGCAAGTAAATTATTGTTTTGGGCTACACCATGTATATAAGTACAGTACCAGCAACACAAGATATAGCAAAATTTTCTTGTTTTCTTCTAACATTTGAAATCTGTATAGCTTTTAATTAAGTCTATATTACTTTGAATTTAACATGCAAGACCAAAGTGTATTTAATTTAGTCATACAAAAACCTCTAGGCCAATGCAGTCTCCCAGTGCTCATCTTTCAGAAAGTTCATCACCAAAAAAATGGTTGTGCTGGGGACAGGACCACAGTGAAAGGAAAAAGGCATGTACTCACTAGACTCTAATGGGGGATGAGAAGTCTCGGGAATCCGTGGAATATCACTAAAACATGAATAAAGGCACAGGAATTAGAAACAACAAAGATGAGCTTCTTCTGTAACAAGTATGTTTCTGGGACACGTTTTTAAAACTACAGATCTGTTTCTACTCTAGTGGGTTACAAGGAAAGAAAAGGGATTAATTTCACAGTATTTTTACAACCAGAACAGTAAAGCTAGAGAGCTTTTAGAGAGAGAAAGGTGGTAAAAAGGGAGTATAGCTATGAATGTTCAGCTAATTTTTGGAGGACAAAAATCCAAAAAACAAGACATAGATTAACTCACTAGTAAGTTTTATACAAACGTCTCAAGGAGGTCACAGAATGAAACCGATGCAAATGTCTTAAAATAATAAAAAGAAAAGGCAAATAACATTAGCAGTATTAAACAAAAGAATAATGCATTTCTTCAGAGGCAGAAAAAACGAAATCAAACTATGTTTCAACTCAATACAGACAATTTTTGACATACACATACCCAGCTCACATATAGGCATATGTAAATTCAAACTGATTAAGTTCACACACTTCTATCAGAATTTTGTCATCAGCCAATTTACTCTTCCATCAAAATCTAGATGATGATAGCTCCTGACTCTTCTTTTTTAGTGATCATTGAAAACACATTGCAAGAGCAAGAATTGGCTGTTATGGCATAAATAGTAGCAAAGCACCAGAGGAGGAAAATGGAAAAAAAGGTCTTCATTGAATTACTTGAAAACTTATTCATCTACATAAAATAATCCAAAATTGGAACTACAATAACATTTCTGACAAACATATAAAAGATTTTAAGGCTAAAGCTTAGCATTTTAAAGGTATTCAGACATTTCTATTCAGTGAAACAATCTTACTGACTCAATAAAAATAAGACTCCCTGGTGTATAAAAGTCACTTCTGAAAAAGAGACTTAAGTCAAAAAATTAATGAAAATGTGACTAATCAATTAGTCTTAAATTTGCTTTTCAGGTCCTGCAATTTAAACTTCTGGCTCTGAAGTCTTTTCTCTGAGTACACAAGTCCTTCATGGAATAGGACTGAGCGAATTCTGAGTGGCTCACATGTTCTAAAAAAGCCTATTTCAGCTTCCAATTAATGTCTTCATCATCTTACATTTTGGATCACTCCACGTGCTTCACTTTGCTTTGACTTCATAATTCAAGAGTAATGTGGTTTCCACAAACTCATGGAAATATAATCACATTACTTATTCTTGGCATAGTACTATTTTACAAAAATATAAACACAGATTAATGATGTGCTGCACAGCAGCCCTGTTGTGCAGTCTGCCTCCTTTTAACATGTTCTCCCTCAAGGTTCCAGAGCAAATCTCATCAGTCTGAAATATTTATTTAGCATATTCAAGCCAATTTTTCTGTTCAATACATTAACTTTGCCATGTTATCTTATGCTAGAATATAAACACTCTTTTATGCAATATAGAATTGTCAGTGACAGTATCCTATGTCGGTTACCTAAATGAGGGCTCATATGTGAAAGAAATATTTCAACTTGGTAAGTGCAACCTATTCTGTCAAGTTTCATTGCTCCTGCACAGGTTAACAAATGGTCAAGTCAATAGTATTTTCTTTACTTAGAACTGGTAATACAGACATCTTCTCCAGGTAAAAGTAAATAACATAATTAATCAGATCTTTTTTAAGACTTTACTCATCAGAGAGGAAGGAACTTAAATTAGTTTTTAATATATTTTTCTAAGCCCCTTGCAATTCTTATGAAAACTGAGTAGGGCACTGGAAGCTAGAGTACAAATTTCAGCTTCTGACAAAATGCATGGTTTGCATAAAATTGTTATTTGTCAGCTTTCCCACCCATCATGTCCATCATCACTATATTGGAGTTAATTCACCCTCAGGAAATCTCTAAACCTTCATAGTACAATACACAGCCTATATACGTACATATATAATGTGTACGTATATGTGTGTATATATGTAAGTATTACTAGGAAATCTTCTCTTCCCTAATATATTTTTCTTCATTAAGTACAGCTCCACAGAGAACTACACAACACAAAAAGCTAAGAAACCAATATATTAAGTATGTAATACAGAGCCAATCAAACTTGTGACATAGCACCTTAACAAGCTCTGCAAAAGATCTACTTTCTGCTGTTGATTTAAAAATGAACAAGAAATAAGCCAAAGCTGTGATTCTGTCCATATTTAATATTTGTTACTCCACATAACTTTTTCTTAAATAAACATAAACCTGCCCTCAAGAAAATGTGGGCATTTCTGGTTTATATATATGGAGTGACTTAAATAAATGCATGAGCTTTTTAAACATTGGCATTTTAATTGAAGAACTGAGGTTCCAAAATGAAACTATAATACAAAGCTTGTTAGATAAGAAAATTAGTTTTGCATAGTATGGTCTTTAAGATTGCAGAAAATGTTCTAACATTATTATTTACAACAAGAAAAACTTTGTCAGAAGAAAGAGTAGAAACCTCATGACATAGAATACTCACAGCAAATGGTAAATACAAAATAAGAAGTAAGAAAATAACTAATTTTTTATTTCAGAGCAATATGAATATCAGAAAAGTCAGACACATTCCAGTAAAGAGCTACTGACAACAAGTTTTGTCTTTCTAGCACTACCATGAAAGGCAAAGGTTTTGTGGGATCTTTCCACACCTCAATGAATACATAAATTAAACTAAACTATAACTTGATATTACATTGCAAAGATATATGGTTCCTATGGTGCTATTTTGTAAAGCACAGAACCAGCTGCAATTTCTCTGGGGGCAATAGTCAACAGCTTGATGACTGAAGACAACAATTCAAACGTTTTTGTAATCCATAATTCCTTAGGTTGCTCTAGTGACCTAAACACCTTCAGAGATTTCAGAATTTCTGAGTACCTGTACCCAGGGCTTACCCTCCTATTTCCAAAATCATTCCTCCTTGTAAATCATCAGAACCTATAGATCAATGTGAAGTTTGCACTTCTTACATTCCTTGAGCTTCCCTCTGGAATTCAGTGCTGCCTAGTTTATGATGGAGATTTAACCTTCTTGCAAGGACCTAGATTACAATTGCAGTCCTTGCATACAGGAGATGGTTTATAGCAGAGAAAAAATTTGGCAATGCTATCTGTGGACATCCATGCAAAAGGTAACTAACATCTGACAAAGCAAACAGAGATAAATTTGTTAAAACAATTTGTTAAAACATTTGTTTTACCTGCACTGCCCCATAATCTCACCGAGTCACACAAGAGATGGTGAGTTGGTTACCATGCCAGGTTTCTTCTCCAAAAAGTGTACTGCCAGAGGATTTTCTATGCTGTTTTATGATAACCACCCCTACCATTACATGCATATTCATAGGCAATTCTTCCCCCGATATTTAGATAGCCAACCCATTAATTGTACTTTTTATAGTTTTCTTATCTATCTTGCATTATAATCGTTAGCATCAATTAGTTTCTGTGGAGATTTTAAGGTACTATTGTGCTTGTGTTGTTATGCCTTCATCTGCTAATAGTGTTAGATGTTTCACATCTTGCTGTAATAAATATCTTACAATTATCCATTATTCAAAATTACATTTGCTGGTAGACACAAGGATCGAAACTTACAAAACTGAACAAATTGCTTAGACATCAATTTTGTAACTGTCAGTCATCTCATTTGTGGACTTTACAGTCCTCCCATTACTCAGTTAGGACAAGCTGTGTCATATTTGGGCTTTTTAAACCTAATATGCCAGGAATTTTTAAATAGAGACCATTAAAAGTGCTGGTACATTATTTGCATTATTAATATTGAGAGATGAAAACACTTAGATTATGCAGCAAAGTATCATTTTTATGGTCTTTTGCGAACCTATTTCCTCATGGGAATTTTAGGTGTAATGGATTATCACTTACTGCTGTAGCAAGCATTTGAATTTGCTGAGTAAGCACCTAAAGTAGACACAAAACTTTTATACACTAGATTTGTTGGATTAAATAAAATTCCCTGTCATGAATTTGAAACCACCACATAGTCTGCATAACAAGAAAAGGAGAAGCTCAGGGAGGGGGGAAAGTAATCTGTTAGAGCAAGCAAACTATTTTGCATTAGGAAGTTCAATTTACATAGATTATAATTATTTCTAAAAATAAAGAAATAAATGAAGATTAAATCCTGTTCAGTATGATCTTTTTTGTTAATATCAGAATTCCCTTTATTGTACAATGCCTGATATTTTTTATTCTTTTAAGATGACAGACAAGAAAATGCCAATCTGATGCAAAACAACAGGACTTTTGACTCATTACTGCTAGAGAAAGAAAATAACTTTAAATTTCAAATGCATATGCTCTAGTAGTTTTGGGATATTTAGTTGCTATTAGAAAAAAAAAAAAAAAAAAGTTGAACTTTTCAGGACACAAATCTTCAAGAACAGTGGTGTTATAGTAAGCAAAAACCTCAATGCCAAGACTCCATTTGTCTTTAAATACAGATACTATATAATGTGCCCTATTTTTGCCTTTGGTTAGGGGGAAAAAAAAAAAAGTATGGGTCATCCAAAGCAAAACTTTACATTTTATCAGTACTATTTCTGGATGCATTTTTTAGTGTAAAATTCACTGCTCAGATTCAGAAACATTTTTGGATTTTGAATGTCCTTCACATTCTATTGAATAGATACAGCATTTTCTCTGAATTTTTTTTCAAGAATACATCATCGGAAGGTGGCCACCCCGTACTTAATTTTTTTAAGCTATTGGATTTATCAAATTCATAAACTAAAGTAATTCAAATGGTTTGATAATGAAGTGAAGTTAAAAGCTTAAGGATATACAACATTTGCAAATATACCGAAAGCAATAAATATCTCTACAGCTTGTAATTTAAAATAACTTATCCAGCACTTTCTTTTTACATCAGTTACACAAATCAATTTTCAGGTTTTCCTCTGTTGAGACAGCATTCCAATCAGGTTCAGAAGAAACATTTCTTTTCTGATGAATTAAACATCAGAAAACTAGACATCAATTTTATTTTGAACTACAGAGATATAGGAATGTATTTAAAATTATAAGTTAGGAATGTCTCCTAATTCATCTGACCGAAAAATATAAAATGAGATTTCTACTCCTGCCTAGTCTCCAGCTGGATGGTAATTTCAGCTTTTAACAACCACTATTATTGCATTAAGCTTTTGTTTTCCATTAAGAGGTAGAACTCCTGGCTAGAATTAGGAAAAAATTATCTGCCATTATCAAGGTAATCTCCTTTGCAAAATATAGCTACATTTGCACAGTGGAGACAAAACCAAACATTAAAAGCTGATGTGAAACAAATGTAAAGTAGAATATTTTCATCAGAAAGAAATTTAATAGCATTTTTTGTTTCTAAAACTGAAAAATTTTCATGTTTGAGTCAGATAAATATTAGAACTAGGATAAAAGCTAGCAAATTCAAAAAAGAAACAATCAGGCATTCACAAATAGGAAACAGTTTGCAATCTGCCTACAGGGTAGTGGTATGTAAGGACTCAGAGTGAGTGCACATGAACTCTGGGAAGGAGACAAATTACAGAGAGATTTAAAACCTTTTAAATTACTATTTTTTAAAACTAGCCACGAGTCACAGTTTATTGTTAATCACGTGGCTCTATTCCACAATATAAATGTTAATTTACAATATACAAATCATATTCAATCCATATTCCTATTCATATTCTAACTTTTAGAAACTTATCTTAAAATGGCTCCAACAGGGTTGTGTTCAAGGAAGGAGTGCAGAATATCACTGAAATGATTGTCACAAATGCAGGGTCAAACCCACTAATCTTACCAAATCAAAGATTTTTTTATCTTTCTGAGGCTTATTGGAGGGAAATCAATAATACAAGTATTGCTACCAGAAGCCCCCCAAACTGGATTTATAATAAATAAAAGAAGCATAAAACACGAATGCTAATTTTTGATGAAAAAATTACCTTCATATTTATGAAGGTATTTTAATTTCCCTTTTTTATTTTGACAACATAATCATTTAAGGCTAAATACAGCCTTCAATTAAGAGATTTTATTTTCCTTTTTTTAGCTCTTTAAAGAATGCCTGTTTAAAATCCTACTGGCACTGACTGACTAAATCCTGCAGTGTGCCATGTTTGCTGATATTTTCTTCTACTTATGAATACTTATATAAGTTATTCCAATTTAATTAATCTAAAAGCCTGAAAAACAACTGTTTTCTCATGCACAGGTCCCCTTGCTCCAGCAATTTTCCTTTTCCACTTGGCAAAAAAACCCCTCATCAGTACTTGGACCATACTAAAAACAGCATTTTTATATATCATTGTAAAGATCCCAGATTGCAAATGCCAGTGAAAAAAATGATATCTACAGAATATCAATAATAGCATGTGAATCATATTCCATTATTAAGAGATTAAAAATAATGAATTCACAAATAGTCCCTTTAAGAAGTCGTATTAGTAGAAGTAATAACTGTGCTTAAGAAGCAAGTCTTTAGCCTTACCCAATTGGTCTTGAAACAATAATTTCAACTTGAGGTTCTGATTTGGATTCTAAAATAATGTTGTAAACTTCTTCATTTGTAGCTCCAGGCAAGGGTTTACCATTCCATTCTAGAACTTCATCCCCTTGAATTTAAAAAGAAGTTTCTCATTTTCATACTCTTTTAGAAAGAAGTGAAAAACATTTATGAAATCTACACAACCAAATAACAATCCGAAAAAAACAAATCAATCAGAAAACTGTGCTGAAGCCCAGAAAGGTTTGACACATTATCAAGGCTCCTTTTTCAGAAAAGAAATACCCTATGTGTCCGCAAAACATATTAAAGATACCACTTGTGCAAAGCACCTGTTATTTTACTATGAAATAAAAGTCTTTAAATTAAAATTAAACAATCACCATGATGATTAAATATAAGATCATAGTCTAAATGGCAAATTAAAAGTGGCTCCAATTATTTTTACTGAAAACTAGATCCAAATGGAGATTTGAATGAAAGGGCCTTCTGCTTGTTCTAAACAGCTCACCACGATCCAACTTTTGCTCAGCATGTCCAGTTGATGGTTTTGACTAGCCAAGCCCTTTTCCACTGTCTCTTTCCCCTAAGAAGCTGTCTATAAGGCTTACATTATGCTTTCTGCTCTCAGTAACTGGTATGGAAACCATCCAGATACTTAAAACTTGGACATATGCAAAACACAACTGGACTCAGTCCTGTGCAACCTGCTCTAGCTGACCCTGTAAAAGCAGTGGAGCTGAACTAGAAATCTCAAGGGGTCCCTAATTTCCTCAACCATTCTGTGATCCAGTGATACTCTACTGCAAATTGAGGTCAGATGAACTCCCTGGTCTTAAGCCCCACTATAATAGCCTAAAGCTGGTCAAGGAGCTTTTTGACATGTTATGTTGAAGATGTTTAAGGTAACCAAGATATCCACACAAAGCTGGCTGTTCAGATGCACGTTCAGTAGAGATGGAAAGTTTTTAGACTTATGCTGCTAATCTCTGAATTTTTTTATTGATTTCTAAAGTAGTAATTTGGATTGGGAGCTAGTTCCAATCTCTTCTCAAAGTAGGGCAAACATCATATGATAGACCAGGTTGCTCAGGGACTTGACCAGATGATATTTTGTTAAGTCAAAGGAAGGATATGCAACGTCTCTGGGAAATCTCTTTCAAGCCTTAACTATCCTCTCTAGATAGAGGAAGAATAATATCTTCTCAAACAGGTTCTCCCTCATTCCAGTTTGTGCACATTGCTCCTTCTGTGGTCAGTGTGCACCTCTCACAACAGTCTGGCTCTGGTTTCCCTACAGCCAAGTGAAAACAAGAATTAGACCCTCCCATAGTTTTTCCTTTGCTCATCTGCACAGACCCAGTTCTCCCAGCTTTGTTGGGAGATGCTCTAGGTTCATAATCAACTTTCTCTCCTTTTGCCCAACCTAGTCCCGTTTGTTGGTATCTTAAACTAAAGGAAATTAAACTGTACCCAGTGCTCCACAAACAGCCTCACAAACGCTGAATGGAGGGAACAATCACCTCCCTCCACCAGGACTGTGACAATCCTGCTAGTACAGAACTGTACGTGACTGAAAGGGCATTTTCCTGACTCATGTTCAACTTACTGCCCTCCAGCTACTCCAGAAACTTTTCTGCCAAGCTGCTTTCTAGCTGACTCGCTTCTAGTGCTTTTGCACTGGGCTATTGTGTTCCTGATGCAAAATTTCATGTTTGCCATTAAAATTTATGACATTTAGACAATTACTCAAAGATGTATCAACTAGCTAAATTTTAGAGGATTTTCAAAAAGATAAAAAGCATGTTTTCCTAACACCAAGGACTTACCCATACTTTTTGTTGTGTCTTAGTCTTATACAATAGGATTAACAGACTTTTGTGCATAGAAGACATTCACAGAACAACTTTTTTTTTTCCATGAAATTATTTCAGCTCTAAAAATATTTTTAGAAACTAAAAATAGCCTTGTCTTAAAAAACAAAGTAGTCCAGGCATAGAAATGTAGTATTTCATCCCAGATAGTTCAAGATGAGTGGAGAGAAAATTATTTTTTAATTATTATAATCTGCAGTTAAAACCTAACAAACAATTGTAATAATTGGTGTTATCATCAACCCCATTTATATTGACTTGGTAAAAAAGCCAAACAACCAATGCCAAAACAAAGTAGGTTAGTTTTAGAAGTTTATCATCTTTTCTACTTCTTTATTACTATCTGTTTCATGCAATTATGCTAAATTCATACAAGTTTTCACCAGAGCTTCTGGATTCCCAAGAAGGCATTGCAAACACTTTGGTTTGCTAAGACAAGACTTAGTTGCTTAGAGCCATGGTGAAAATATAAACCACTGAGAAGTGATTTTGAAAATAACTCCTGCACAGAGTTCTCACTTCATTTAGAAGCTTGAAAAGTGCCAACAGAACAGCCTGAATAACTGAGTGTATATATATATATATGCACTGTAACTGAGTATATCTTACATAAAAACTTTTAATTTTCTTGGGATGTTTTCCATTTTTATTTGTAACAATTAGCACTGAAACAAGGACTAATGAAGTCCATTGCAAGAGCAGTGCATCATCCCTCAGGTGACACTATAGTGCAAGTGAAGTAATTGTAGTAACTTCTGTTTTCCACAATGAGACAGCTTTTTAAAAAATGTTTTCATTGCTTCTACGGAGCGCAATCAGCAGCTCCTGAACTAGCAAGGATGCTCAGTCCTGGCACCAGTACTGAGCAGGAGTGTCTTGCATTTTGCTCATACAGCCAAGCAATTTGAGTTAAAAATAAATTAGAAATGTAGGCAACTATAGTTTTCTATAATAAGTTTACAGTATGGTTCTGTTTTTAAAAATATTGGCATATCACATGACCAACATTAGCAGATGCATTACAAAAAGCAATAATTAAAAGACAATACATTTTATATGGAGCTGATTGATTTACCTGCTCTGAGATGCCCCACCACATCAGCCAAGCTACCTTTCTTCACTTTGGTAATGAAGGCACCGAGTCGTCCTAATTCTGTCATTTTTCCTCCAACAACCTGGTTAATTATCAGTTTGTGAGTTTCCAAGCCATAAATGAGACAATATATCAAGCATAATTAGAGAGACCACTTTTCACATTATTTATAAAATTTAACTTAAAATATGCATAAGGAAATCTTCTCATTTTCTGTTTCACAGAGGCTTAAAGACAAAATTAAGATACAAAAAGAACAAATCTATTTGAAAAGAAGCAAAGCTGACACAGACTTAATCAAATTGGTATTCCTTTTAATATGTTTGACTAATCAATCTTATGCAGTTTTCTAAGTATTGAAATTTGTTGCAGAATGCTTCTTAATAGATAACCAAGAAAGTGTACTTAGCAACTAGATGTCTGTCATTTTCTTAAATTTCAATTGCAATCAAACCAAATGCATGAAAAACCCCAAATGCCATTTCAAAACTTAGCAAATACTCTACTGTGAAACATGGGCAAACAGTTCACCAGAACATTTTTACTGCTAAAACCCTCATTCAAGCACAAAAGAGGATAAAAAAGCAATTTCTGGCTTTTGCTAACAGAACTGAAGACAGCTATTTTTTAAGATGACTGCATGATACAGACATCAAAAAAATCAGGAGGTTCAATTTTTAACAAAATTTAAACCAGGAAAATGTGGTCTTGCTGACTTGCTTGCATTCTTTATCTTACACTCTCCAGTCAGGATTTTTTGTCATGAGTATCCTGGAACAAGTTTTATAATAAAATGGAACAGTAGAAATCTGGTTCATTAGGTATTATTTCCCCATGATGCAATCACAATAACTAGTTGGGGTTTAATAAAGAGATATAGCCAAGAAGACACAGAAAACCACCTGCTCACAAGCTTGGCACAAGATACCATGCTAAATTTATCAGTGGGGACCTTAGTTCATACTATGCAAAAAGAAAACTTGAAAAATTGAAGATAAGCTCTCCAATATACATTTCCTATTGGACCAAACTTTTTCTCAAATATTAAAAAAAATTGCTTTCTGTCAGCAAAAAACAACCTTTTGCTACAGACTACTAGACATTTAGTAGACTGAAGATGTTATCTTCTGTATTCCCACAACATTCTATCCTACTTCAAGGTGGATAAATTGCTCTTACCCAGGACATGCCATTACCAAGCTCACAAGGTTCTTTCCTGATTTAACTCCCACCACGATGAGCAGAACAGACAACTCACATTTCCATCACATAAGACTGAACTATCAGACAACTGTATGCATGGAATAGCCCATGCCAGACTCAGTCCTAAGGGGCTGGAAATGTTTCGCATTTCTCATTGTTTCTTTTGCTCTCAGTGGGGAGAGGAAGACACCCAAGTTAAATTCTCTCAGTCACCTTTTGAGCTCTGCATAATTCAAAATACATGTGGAGAGAAAAAATCTTTTACTGGCACACTAGTCCCCACCAGTGTCATAAGTAACTCTCTTTTTTTTAAGTGTTCCAGCAATTTAAGGACATGAACCTAAAGGTCTGCTACAAAGTACTGATTTAGGGATTTAAATCAACTCAACAGATCTTAATTTGGAGCAGGAGGTTAACTGAA
The DNA here is from genome assembly GCA_038090715.1 of Florisuga fusca. Taxonomy (NCBI): domain Eukaryota; kingdom Metazoa; phylum Chordata; class Aves; order Apodiformes; family Trochilidae; genus Florisuga; species Florisuga fusca. The sequence goes on along the minus strand of JAAWXA010000762.1, from coordinate 5,705 downwards.
ATTACATTTAATATAGTTTCAACAATGCTTTAAAAGTGTTTTTTTTCTTTCTGCAAATTTGTGTGTAAATATTAGTGTCACTCCACAAAGTTTCTTTCTGAATGGCTGTGTGGATTTAAAACACTGACAGTGCAAACACATCTGCATGGAATTTATGTATGTGGATTATGAGATTAATTACTTGACTGAAATGCATACAGCAGAGTTAGAAAAAGCAGGACTTCATTAATGCACTACAAGGTGCAGGATAAGTCATGAAAACAGGAAGCTGAATAAACACACTCTTTAAAATCAAAATGGTTCAGCTCCTTTGCCATGTGTAAGTGGAAGACTGCATAGAAGAATAATTTGTCTGTATAACTTGCAAAAATTCACAAAAATCAGGAATACGTTTTTGTCAAATGACCATATAATTAGAGAATCCTCTGATTCAACAAGTTGGACCTCTAGGTCTAAAGTCAATGGAAGTTTCTTTCATTTACCAGAGAAACAATTAAAGACTTACTTTTAGCCCCAGTAATGCACCTGATTCTTTTGGCATGGTTGTTCTCTTGTTAAGAATAACACGCCCAATTAAACGATCTCCCTCTTTTGAAGGCTGCCACGTCACTGGATGCTGTTAAAAAAGCAAGCAGTAGAACTAAAGAAATGGAAAGTGCATTCATAAATTCTGTTCTTTAGGATTATACACCGTCACCCAGTTGTGCTAGATGGTTTTGTTATATAATACAAATCCAAATGATCCTTTCCCATTCCAACTCAATAGAAAAAGCCTCTTTTCTAGAGGCATATCACACTCACATCTGCTTTTGTAGTGTGTAGTGAAATCTACTCTCATGTCTATAAAATAATTAAATTTGCCTTAAAATTCAGGTAATTTTACTAGCATACATTTTAATAAAATCTTCTGATTTCAATTTCCATGATCCACAAAATAATTTTTTCTTATAAGCCGTATAGAACAATTTTTACAAGAAAATATCTATGCTGAACTTTAATAATCAGCAAACATTTTAATTCATGCTTATGAATCGCTTTTTCCGTATTTCTTACCGAACTAATAGGAGATGTTTCCCTGCTGTGCCACGTGGCAGGATCCAGCCAGTAATAATCCAAGTCACCTGGAAGAATATGAATAGAAAGAAATGTGTAATCTCTCAAACAGAGAAAGAGATATTAATGATTACTTTTGCATGCATGAGTTTGTGCAATAGTTTCATGAAGGAAATCCAAAACCAGTATTATTTTTCAAATCGTGTATCTATTTGAAAAAATATAGCCTACTAATATAAAAGCAAAACCACATAATACTGCATTTATTTGGAACTCTGCTTTTCAACCTCGGGATCAGTTGTGCACTCTGGCTGGTTTTGACTTTGCCCAGTCATCTTCCAAGAATGGACCCCAATGCAGGGCATTCACAGCTCTCCTCCTCCCCTCCTCCCCAGCCCCAATTCTGTAATAAACACAGGACCACAGCTAACAATGACATGAGAGAGAATATTCTGTATGATAGGCACTTAGCTATCCTTAAGGACAGAACAGCAAACCACACTCAAGAATCTGCCAAGTAGTTGATCGATACTGTGACAATGGGCACAGTACAGACAGAGGCACAGGAGCTGGTAAAGGGTAATAGAGGGCCAGGTAGAATAGCCACACTAATAGAACAAACAGTGCCAACAGCACATACAAGCTTGCAGTCTTTCATTTCACTTGGGGCAAGTTTATGTGCTATGTACATAAAGAATAAACCCATGGATTACAGGTGGTCTGGAAGCCATGAGACTACTGTATAAGAGACAGGAGGGAAACTGTGGGCAGGATTTGGGAGAAAAGGTAGCAGAGTGTAAGATCACAGAGAGTGTATTTGAACTTATAGAAATCTAACAAAACTACAGTTTGACTTAATGTATTACAGCTGTAGAAGGCAGAGTCAGCAGCAAAAAACTACCAACTTAATGGGCAGGTGTCTGTGAGAGAGGACTGATGTAACTGCACTCCAAGCAAGAAAAGGACAAGGCACAAATTGCAAAAGGAAGAATATCAGGCAGTACAATTTTCTCCACAATGAGGAAGGGTACAGCTGATATTGGGAAAGCCATTAGGAGAACAATGCAGGCTAGAATAGATCCAACAGAAGAATAAATGTGAGAATGCTACAGAAGGGAGAAGTCTGAAGTGTTTCTGCGCTAGAGCTATTTTTAAAAAGAATGTACTTGGGAGCTCTGAACCTTGGTGTTATTTCTTCCATTTAGACATTGCCACAGTGTGGTAAAAAATACAACAGTGTCATTAGAAAAGAGAACTCTTCCTAGTGCTCTCTTGCAGAAACAGTAGTATATAAAAGCTTGATCTGAAATAACCAAGAAGTATTTTTCAGTTTTACCTGAGAAAAAGCAATCGATTCTTCCATTTAGTTTACAACACCTTTAAACTCACAAACACAATCCCCAGAAAAGCAAAATCAAAGCTATTAGTTCAGAGGATGTTTAAACCCTGAAGGAAATAGTCACCTCTCACTCACATTTATAGTCATACTTGCATTATAGGCATTCTTATTCCTCTCTTTGCCATGGAAACTTGTTCATTAGAAATACATTAGTGGACCAGTCTCACAATACTGGGTTTTGAATTTACAAGTGAATTTTTTTTCCAAGTCTTTAAATTATTACGTCCTAAAATTATTTTTTATGCAAGCTTTCCTGGTAACGTTTCTACAAACTCTTTGCCAATCATTTAAAAGCTACCAGGTAAAAACTGCTATATACTTAAAGTCAGATCTTTATTGACATTAATTTCTGCACCCTCAGTAATGTCTAAAAAAACCCCTATTTTATCTATTACATACACTTTAGGCAATAAGTCTTCACTATCTTATTAGAGAAAGCACATCTCTATAATAGGACTGCTAGATGAAAACTCTTACAAGCACACAGGCATCTAATAGGAACCCAAACCAACCATGCTTCCAGGAAGAAAAAAAATAACTCACATTTAGAACTTACTATTTTTTACTCTTTTCCTACAAATATTTAGATGAGAATCATGAAATACAAGTTGTGCCACTCTTCATACTCAATCAAGTCTTTAATAGCTTGCCATCCACATGATCATATGCACAAGCTTGTTTTTAAGCAGGTTATTATTATCATGTGCATAACCACACAGGGCAGTCTGTGGCTGCATTAGCTACTGCAGGGCTGCAATTCTGGGGAACTTAACTTCACATTAAAGATCTTTCAGTTTTATTTTTAGCATCATTCCTTGCATCTTCAAAGAGTTACGAATTGCAACAAGAACAACATATTGACAAACCAGACTTCATCCCAAGTGCTGGCAATAATCAGGGACTCGGATTTCCAGTAGTGGACTCAACAGTAACACCAAAAAAAGCATCTCTGCTGTGTGAGCTGGACTGCCACAGGGAAAACAAAACACTCTGCTTCCTTGCTTCACAGATATTTGCTCAGCAATAGAGAAACATTTAGTCAGGAATAAATGTCAGCTCCATAATATAGAGGTGTTTGTCCAAGCACTCAAAGTCATTTCTGCTCTAGTCCCCATTTTTCTCTGCTCTCCTTCCTTCCCCAGCTTCAGCTTCTGGGTTTAGGCTTCTTTGCTGCTCTCACTTCTGGTTATTGCAAACCTGTGACCACCTGATGAATGCATTCAGAATCCTTTCCCACTAAATTCCTGCTGTAGCAAGATCCTCCGATATACCTTCTGTCTTGGCTCCTATCCGCTAAACTTCCCATCTCACCAGTGACAGACCTTTTGCTGTCCATGTCCATTTTGTTGCCACTTTCTGTCTCCTGCTTATGGCTTTGCTGTCCTTTCTTTAGGTCATGTATTATACTCCCTCCTTCACCTCATGCCCCTCAATACCAAGCTACATCCTCATCATCTCCTCCTCCCCACACATAAACCTTCAGCATTCTGTTTCTGTCGCCTCTCACATCTGTTCTGCACTTCAGTAAATTCCAAGCCACCAGCTACATCCACCATGGCTGACATCCACCATGGTCCTCTTTGTCCTCTGCTCTCAGAAGCTGAGAGCAGGAACTGGACTCCAAATGCCACTGTACTAAGCTGGAGCATCGATGGTATGCTGGGAATGCACAAAGGTAGCTTTCAAAGAAAAATTCTTGACTGAAAGTGATATGTCTACGATTTGGTGACTATTTTAAAAGCTGGAAAAATGCATGAATTGGGGAGAAAAAGAAAAAACCTCCATGTTCTTGAAAAATTAATGAATTTTTAAACTCCCATTAAAATTTGGTATGAAACAGACACTGGCATGCAAACTTTGGGCTGAATCTGCAACTGCAAAAAGGGCTTTACAATGCAAAGTGCCAGTTAATCCACATTCATAAACAGCTATTGAATAGAATATACAAATAAAAACATGAAGGAACAAAATACCAAAATGAAAATTAAGAGTATTTTATGCTAGCAATGCTGACACTAGTGTCTTGACAATGGGAGCAAAGTAATTAGTAGTTATAACTATATTTTTAAAAATAATTTGACCTTTACCATCCCATGTCACTGCTGCTCTATGCCATTTGTGCACTGCTATACACCAAAGCTTATTATTTGTTTACTTACACAAAATACTTTCACTGAATTATTATAGACATCCAGAAATAGACAGCAACTGGCAAAAAAAATAGTTTAAATGTTGTTTCAAAATCTCAGATTGTCTCAAAAAACCCTCACCAAAACTCAAAACAGAACAAAAAAATACATACAGAGCACTTTCTCTACTGTTAAGTCACTGAAAGTAACTAGTAGAACAAGACAAATGTAAGACATTATGGAGTGCACAAAACAATTTTGTAATGAGTAAATAATTGATTTACAGGCTTAAACTTCTTTTAAATAATTTTTAAATACTTTAAATTTAAAACCATTAAAATCTTAAAATAAGTCCCCGTGAAAATATACTGTATCATTATTTTTGTACATTACTTATATATTTCTAAAACAGAAAAAATATATTTCAACTTACAGTATATTGTTAAAAATGTATTTGCAGTTATAATGCATGATTTACCTAAGACAAATGCAGTGAAACAAGTATATATTTACAAAAACTTTCTTCCTGGAGGAATTAATCAAATGATGTGTCCTGACCGCAATGAAATATTTTTCCTATTAATAAATTTGTCTTGGAGGCAGAATACTACTTTACAAGACACAAACATTTTGAGGGTTTTTTTTTTCCATGAGAAGTTGTCCTGGTTTGGGCCAGGATAAGGTGATTTGCTGGTTTGTACTTTTGCTTTCAGCTAAGTTTCTTGTAAGTAGCTGCACTTGTTGAAATTAACAGAAGTTTCTCAGAGAGTGTCTGCTTCTAGGACTGATAACACTTGATGTTTATAGTTACTGCTAGAAGCTGGTATGCAGACTCAAGGACACTTCTCAGCTCTGAGGAAAACATTTTACCCTGCAGAAGAAGTAAAGGGATCCCACCTGAACCCCTCCTTTGGGAGGCCCGAGACAAGATAGATGCCAAAACTGACCAAACAGAGTATTCCATCCCATACACGTCATATTCAGTATAAATTTGAGGGATCACGAGGGTCGACATCCTTTCCGGCTCCTTTTCCTTTCTTTCCCTTCCTGTCCTTCCTTCACCGGTTCCCTGTGTGCTTCGGCATCCTGGGAGGATTCCGCCCGTTCGAAGCACACAGGGAACC
>JAAWXA010000761.1:0-18841 GCA_038090715.1 Florisuga fusca | reverse complement strand
TGTATAAGAGACAGCAGTTATGTAATTTGAAAACACTTATTTGATAATAAGTATTTTCAAAAGGGGGGACTGTTGGGTTGAGCAGTAGGTTTAGGGTTAAAACTGTTGGGTTGAGCAGTAGGTTTAGGGTCAAAATAATTAATTAAGGTATAGGGTCAAAATAATTAATTAAAAGTGTGCTGTGCATTGTTTAGGTTTGTAATGAGTTTCTGTAGAGTTAGTAACAGTTTAACCGTAAGGAGGAAACCTGTCTACGGAACAAAGACAAGAATGAGAGTTATGGGAGTTATACTCGACCAAGCAGAAAAATCCAAGCTGGACTTCAACCAAGAGTAAGAGGTGAAAAGGACACAGCGAGGAAGACGTCTTACTTCATCAGATGAAGACTACTTACTTCATCCCGACGACCACCAGAGGGAACCGCGCAAGCGCAGAAAGGACTAGTGTCGTAATTCACTGATGAAGTAATCTACCTATGCACATGCATTAGAAACTATGGTTACCTGTTGAATATACAATTAGGTTGCGAAATTTTGGGGGATAAATCGCGGTCGCACTGTAATGGATTTCGGAATCAGACTTGGGTGCGTACCCCTGATTCCCGGGGCCTCGGAATAAAGCACCACATATAACCCTCCCGAGTGGTTATGTGTTTGTCTCCATGCTAACAAATGGACCGTTGTAAATAGAGGAGGCAGACGGGCAAATAATAGAAATAATAACAATAATTATAATAATAATACTAATAATACTAACCCACGTCAAAATAGGCCTCCCCGAGACAGAAATAATTCACCACCGGGTGAATTGGGACCTTTTGCAAAGCTTAAAGAGGTAGCTAAGCGAAAAGGTATCCCTCCTGCAATTTTGAGTCACAATTTTACCTATGGCCATCTAAAAACCTTAGTAGAGGAATGGCCCCCCAGGTCAAATTCAAGGGAAAGACCTGAAAGTTCCTATATGTTGGGAAACTAAAAAGCCCTCTCTCTGCTACCAAAAGGAAAAGGAAAAACTGTCAGAGAGAGGAGACAGGTCCTGATCCCAGTTCAGTAAATTCTACTGATCAAATGAATAAACCCCTGGAAACCAACCCTACAAATCAAAATGATGGGCCTGGAAATAATAAACAATCAAATCCTAAAATATCTAGTCCTCCAAAAGACTGGCAAAATGTGCTAAGATTGGTCTTGAATAAAAATGGTGATTTAGAACTCACTTGTGCTGTTGGGCCAAAATGCTGTCCTGTAACATTTGTAGTAGACACTGGTGCACAGATTTCCACATTAAAATCGGATGTGGCCAAAAAATGTGGCATCAATTCTTCTCTGAAGCCAATATTCGTAAGTGGTGCTTTGGGAAAACCTGTTTTACAGAAAATTGCTAAAGTTTCCTTAAAGCTACCAGGAGACGAGGAAATAATTCAAATCCAAATGATAGTGGACAACATTCCTTACAATTTATTAGGAATGGACGTATTGATTGGTCAGTCCTGGAAAGATGAAAATGGATGCTTTTGGAATTTTGGCACCCCCACACTTAATGTGAGACTGCTAAAAACTGCTCCTCGCCTCCCCCAAAGCAAAATTAAAAATGTTAAACAGTATCCTATTCCCATAGCAGCAAAGACGGTATCAGAGAAGTAATTTCTGACCTGAAACAGAGAGGTATAGTTGTGCCTTGCCATTCACCTTACAATTCTCCGATTTGGCCTATAAGAAAACCAAATGGGAAATAGTGAATGACTGTAGATTATAGGAGATTAAATTCTGCTACTGAGAATTTAACTGCGGCTATCCCAAATAAAGCAGATCTGCTGCTAGAAATCCAGGAAGCAGCACACCCAGTGCTTGCATCTCTGGATGTGAAAGATATGTTTTTCCAGATTCCAATTGACCCCGAAGATCAAAAATACTTTGCTTTTACCTGGGATGGCTTACAATATACATTCACCCGTTTACCTCAAGGCTATAAGCATTCTCCCACGCTTGCCAACCATGCTCTTGCACAGGAGCTGGAAAATATTACAGAAATAAAAAATAACCCAGATGTGAAAATTTACCAATACATTGATGATATACTGATTGGTGGGAAAACTGAGCAAGCCGTGAGAACAGCTTATGAGGCGATAATTGGGCACCTAACGAGCTTACAAATTGAGATACCTGAGGAAAAAAGACAACCTCCCTCCCAAGAAACAAAATTTCTAGGAATCAAATGGAAAGGTGGGACATGGAATATCCCTCATGATACTCTCTCTCACCTAGGAGAAATAAAGGCACCCACAAATAAAAAGGAATTACAAGAAATTATGGGAACCTTTAAATATTGGCGAAAGCACATACCTGACCTGTCAATCATTGCCAGGCCATTATATGACTTGTTAAAGAAACATCGCCACTGGGAGTGGAGTCCAAATCACGATGAGGCGTTAAAACTTTTACTCCTAGAAGCACAGACCTTTCAAACCCTGGGACCTCTTCACTCAGAGGACCCAATAACGATTGAATGGGGTTTTTCTTCCAGTGCATTATCATATCACTTTTGGTAACAGGGTCCAGCTGAAGACACACGGCCCATATCTTTTTACTCTCAGTCGCTAAAGGACGCAGAGAAAAGATATTCAGTCCTGTAAAAGGGATTGCTCACTGTCAGCACAGCCCTCAAAGAGATAAGCAAGGTAATTAAAAAACAAAAAGGTAATCCTGTCTGGAAAATCACCCCCTGAAGGAATTTCTCAGAAAGCTACAATCAGGAAATGGTATAGTCAGATCGAATATTTTGCTGAGCTGTTTCAAATTGAAGAAGGGCCAGAGAAACTTTTGAAAATTCAGGAACCAATTCGATCTACAAATGAAAAAGATTTAATAATGAAAACTCCCAGCCCTATTAAGGAAGCCCCAGAATTTAAAAGTGATATGAATAATGCCTGGTTCACAGATGCTTCTTCCAGAAGAGAAGGGAAGACATGGTTTTTTAAATCTACTGCAATTAAAACTTCCACAGGAGAACAAATAAGAAATCAAGATAAAGGCAGTGCACAAACAGGTGAACTGGATGCTGTTTTGAATGTTTTTATAAAAGAAAGAGACACACGGAAACCTGTATATATCTATACAGATTCTTTGCTGTCTTTAAAGGATGTGTTGAATGGGTGACATTTTGGGAAAATAATAACTGGGAAATTAATAGTGTACCAGTATGGCTCACAGAAAAATGGAAAGAAATACTATAAATTGCTAAACAAAATCCTAACTTTCATGTAGGATGGGTACCTTCTCATCAATCCAATTTAAAAGATGAAGCAAGCGGGTATAATAACCAGGTTGATGAATTGGCAAAAATTAATGTACTTGAACTCAGAGATTCTCTTAACCAGGGTGGAGTCCAGGAATGGGGAAAAATACTAGAATGGCTTCATTGCAAAAGAGGTCATTCGGGTATTTTTGATTTATATAAAGAGGCACAATCGCGTGGGTGGTCGGTAAATCATGAACAATATAAAACAATAATTTCCTCATGTGATTTGTGTAAAATTCGGTTGGGACAACATCCTTTGATTGATGACAATTTACATCTCAGAGATGGTAAAACATTATGGTCTACCTGGCAGATAGATTAAAATGGACCCTTCAGAAAATCAGGAAATAAACAATATATTATTGTAATGGTAGAAGTTATCTCTGGTTTAACTTGTGCTGAAGCTTATGCAAAAGCCAATGGGGAAAATACTGTCTCTTTCCAGAAAAAAGTTTTTGGAATTTTACCTAAACCTACCAGTATACAATCTGATAATGGTACTCATTTCACTTTCCACCTGGTCCAGCAATGGGCAAAAAGTGAAAATATTAACTGGGTATTTCATATTCCCTATTATCCACAAGCAAACGGCATTGTTGAACGAACAAATGGTTTACTTAAAAAATTCATTAGACCTCAGGAAGGTAAATGGGACGAAAGACTCAATTATGCTATTGCCAGGGTCAACAATAGGTGGGGTGTAAATGGGTGTCCCAGAATGACAGCATTCTTTCCCCTGTCTCCTAATCAAGATAACAACACTGAGAAGAAGCCTCCCAGAAACTTCAGAGGATTTTGGCATCCTGGACAAGCCGTTTGGGTGAATTTACCTAACATAGGTAGAATTAAACTGGTTTTGCAAAACCCACTGAATTCAAACACATGGGATGCAACTGACATGAATGATCAACAGCATAAAATAAGCACAAATTGGATAGTCTGTGTGCAGTAAATGGTTACTTTGTACTCTGTAAACAAATGTTTTCTTTTGGTCCTTTGTGTAATTAGGTTTTGTGTACTGGGACAGAAGGAGGTGAATTAATGTGACTACAGACTTCAGTAATCCTAGGACATCAAAATAAAACACCCCTGGTGCAGTCTCAGACTTGGCTACTCTGAAACTGACACTGGAAGAAATTACTTACTGATGGCTGGGAGGCTAGCCACCTCTTTAGCCTAGGCAAAGTAATTTATAACATCATGATTTTGTTTATGATTGCTCCTGGATTGCTGTTACCTGTAACACATTTATTATGATGGTATAATATCAGATACAATTTGAATGTGTATGAAATGGGCCTCTGTTATACTGTTATATTTGTGATTATTTAATTGTATCTTATTTTATAATTATTATTATCAATTTTATAATTTTGACTATTGCTATTGTTATTACTATGTTCTGATATGAAATCAATTTTTTTTCCTCCGTCGATTTTAATTCCTAAGATTCTGTCATACTCAGTATTTTTCTTTGATTTTTATAGATATTGTAAATGCAGACAACTGCCATGTACAGGCACATACTTTATTCATGTGGAATTAATCCTTTGTAAAGTTTTCATATATGTTCACTGCTACCTTTTAAGCTTTACACGTCTGTAATATATCTAGATAATTAGTTGCAAACTTCCCAATGCTGGCGCAAAACAAAATGCAATTTTTTTTTCTCTTTCTTCTTTTGTGTATGTATATATATGTATTCATCCCAACAACACGCTCCCATAGCCTCAAAACCCACGGGGTGAGGTGATGTAATTTGGTGAGGCAAAGACAGTGTGGTAAATGCTAATCTCCCCCCACAAACACACGTCAAAAGAAATATTGGCTCATGAGCCAAAGAAATACTGGCTTTTGAGACAGGGGGGATGTGTAGTGGCAAAGGTGGGCAGAGCAATATGCCAAGCAGGCCGCGGATCCCGGTTGCTCCTCTGTGGAGGCCTCGGAGATGGGTCCTACCTGCTAAAAAAGGCACAGATTGCAAAGATAACCACACACCTCATCACACCATACGGGATGTGTGTATATATGTATATGCATATGAGGGAAAAAGAAGAAAAAATAATAAATGAATATTGACTCAAGAATCACAGAGCAGAATGATGTAAACACTTTAAAAAAATAGCTGATTCTTGAGTAAGTTTCTTTCTTAAGCTTACATATCAAACACATTTACATATCTAAAGACAGTAAACAGGAAAACAAGTCTCCTGGCGCCTGGCATTTTGGGCTAGACATCAGGGAATTAACATATCTAAACCCACCCGATAACTTGTCTCCGGAAGAATGCTCCACTCCAAAATAATCGGTTTACCAATAACTCACACAAGGGGGAAAAAAAGGGGGGCTCGCTCCCCTTTTTCATTATAAAAATGCCCCTGAAAGAACCAAAAAGCAGCTTGCCAGCCCGCAGCACGGAGAAACCACGTGAGAACCAGCGAGCTCCAAAGAACCTCGTGAAAGCCAGTTCCAGTGACTCAACCAGCCCCAGCGCAGAGCGACAAAAAGCCCCGAGGGAAAAGCGGCGGAGCAGGTTTTTTTCTTCCTACTGCTACAGCAACGCAGTAACCTAATCTGACTCCCTTCCCTTTTTCCTTTACCCTTTTTTTTTCTGTGCCTTCCCGAAAAATAAATCCTTGTAACTTGTTTAAGTTTCAAAACGTGTTAGCTTGCAATTCTATGCGTCGTCTCTGAAGCAGAGGCTGAGATTTCCTCATAAGCAAAATATTAAAATAACATGGATCACGACATTCAGTCAAATAACTAGAATGCATGAAGCTCCACCTGGCGAGTGATGAAGACTAAGTGCCTATGGGCAAAGGGGAAAGGAAGGGAAGGGGACACTACAGTGGGGTTCTGCTACACACCACCTGACCAGGAGGACCAAGTGGACAAGGCTCTTCACAGACAGATAGGAGTCGCTACTCATTCACAAACCCTAGTTCTCATGGGGGACATTAACTACCCTGACATCAGTTGGAGAGACAACACAGCAGTGCATAAGTTTTTGAGGAGTTTCCATTTCCTGGAATGTATCAATGATAACTTCCTCCTCCAAGCAATAGAGGAGACAATGAGGAGAGGTGCCATGCTAGGCCTTGTTCTTGCCAACAGGGAGGGGCTGGTGGGGAATGTTAAGCTCATGGGCAGCCCTGGCTGCAGTGACCATGAGATGGTGGAGTTTAAAATCCTCAAGGCAGCAAAGAAGGGGGTACTCAGTAAGCTTGAAACCCTTAACTTCAGAAGAGCTGACTTTGGCCTTTTCAGCAACCTCCTTCGTAGGGTACTGTGGGACAAGACCCTGGAGGGATTGGGAGCCCAGAAAGTTGGTTGAATTTCCAGGATCATCTCCAAGCCCAAAGGCACTGCATCCATGAAAAGAAGAAATCAGGCAAAAAAGACAGGAGGCCTATGTGGATGAACAAAGAACTGGCCAAAATCAAACATAAAAGAGGTATCCACAAAGAGTGGAAGCAAGGACAGGGAACCTGGGATGATTACAAGGAAATTGTGAAACCAGAAACCAGGTTAGGATAGCTGAAGCTCTGATGGAGTCAAATCTGGCCAGGGACACTAAAGATAAGAGAAAAGGATTGTACAGGTACATCAGAGAAAAAAGAAAACATAGAATATGGGGGCCCTCTGGAGGGATACAGGCAACCTGGTTACTGAGGATACGGAGAAGGCTGAAGTACTCAATTACTTTTTTGCTTCGGTCTTCACAAGTAACCACTTGAGCCACACCACCCAAGTCACAGAGGGCAATAGCTGGGTCTGGGAGTGTGAAGAACCACCCAGAGTAAGTGAAGACCAGGTTTGGGAACACCTAGAGAACCTGAAAGTAAACAAGTCCATGGGACCTGATGACATACATCCCTGGGTCTCGAAGGAACAGGTGGCTGAAGTTGCTAGGCAACTAGCCATAATATTTGAGAAGTCGTGTCAGTCTGGAGAAGTTCCCACAGATTGGAAAATGGAAAACATAACCCCCATTTTTAAAAAAGGGAAAAAAGAAAACCCAGGGAACTACAGACCAGTCAGTCTCACCTCTGTGCCAGGTAAAACCATGGAGCAGATCCTCCTGGCATCTGTACTAAGGCACATGAAAAATGAGTGATCGGTGACAGCTAACATGGCTTCACTAAGGGCAAACTGTGTCTGACTAATTTGGTGGCATTCTATGACAGAATTACAGCTCTGGTAGATATGGGAAGAGAAACTGATGTCATCTACCGGACTTGTGCAAGGCATTTGACACTGTTCCACATGACATCCTTGACTCTAAGATGGAGAGATACAGATTTGATGGATGGACCACTATATGGATAAGGAGCTAGCTAGACAGTTGCATTCAAAGAGTTGTGATCAATGGCTCAATGTCCAGCTGGAGACCAGTGACAAGTGGAGTTCCTCAGGGGTCTGTTCTGGGTCAAGTGCTGTTTAACATTTTTGTCAGTGACATGGACAATGGCACTGAGTGCACCCTCAGCAAGTTTGCTAATAACGCCAATAGAGAAATTATTTCCTCTGGTTTTTGGTCCTCACAGACTACTAAACCATAACAAATTACAAGCTGGGTACAGGTACAGAGAGGGCTGATAGTAGCCCTGAAGGGGACTTGGGGGCATTGATTGATGAGAAGCTCAACATGAGTTGGCAGTGCACTCATAAAGCTCAGAAGGCCAACTGTAACCGAGGATGCATCTACTCTGCTCTTGTGAGACCACACCTCGAATACTGTGTCCAGTTCTGGTGTCCCCACCACAAGAAGGACATAGATCTGTTGGAATGAGTCCAGAGGAGGACCGCAAAGATGATCCAGGGGTTGGAGCACCTCTGCTATAAGGAGAGGCTGAGGGAGCTGGGATTGTTCAGCCTAAAGAAGAGAAGAGTCCAGGGGGATGTTATAGCTACCTTACAGTACCTGAAGGGACTTTTCATAAGTGTCCAGCAATAGGACAAGGGGAAATAGTTTTAAACCAAAGGAGAATAGGTTTAGGCTAGATCTTAGGAAGAATTTCTTCAGTACAAGGGTGGCAAGACTCTGGAATAGAATGCCCAGAGAAGCTGTGGATACCCTCTCTGTGGAGGGATGTTCAAGAGGCCAGGTTGGATGAGGCTTTGAGCAACCTTGTCTAGTTGAGAGGGATCCCTACCCATAGCAGGGAGGTTGGAGTAGATGATCTCTGAGGTTCTTTCCAACCTAAGCCATTTTATGATTCTATAAATCTAAACTCACCCTTTCCTTTACATCCTACAATTCTAGCTTGAAGCGTGGGATGTGAAATTGCCAGTGGCAGAAAGATCATCTTGTTAGTATTTCTGATTTCCAGCAAGGTACTTATGTAGAATTGTCACAGTTTAACACTGGCCTGGCAATTAAACTGAATAACAGATGCTCTCTAAACTACACAACTTTAATGAAACACTAATAATAAATAGGAAAAATTACTAAATATATACAAATATACAAATATACAGGAAAAATTGATACCACGTTCCTCCCCCCTTTCCCCCAATAACTCTCACATCACCACCGAGGCTGCAGGGCAGCCCTGGGAAAGTCCAGGCTGGACTCCTGCAGTCAGGAGCAGTCGGGATCTGGAGGCAGGAACATCGGGATCTGGAGGCAGGAACACACAGATTCAGGCTGGCATGGATCAGGACCATAGGCAGACGAACGGACGGAATTCTCCCAGGATGCCGAAGCAAACAGGGAACAGGTGAAGAAGGGGAAGCAGGAAGAGCAGGAAGGGGTTTGACCCTTGTGATCCCTCAAATTTATACTGAGTATGACGTGTATAGGATGGAATACTCTGGTCAGTTCTGGCATCTATCTGTCCGGTCCTCCCCAAAGGAGGGGTTCAGGTGGGACCTCTTTGCTCCTTCTGAAGGCTAAAATGTTCCTCAGATCTGAGCAGTGTCCTTGGCTTTGCATACCAGTCTCTAGCAGTAACTATAAACATCCAGTGTTATCAGTCCCAGAAGCAGACACTGTCTGAGAAACTTGCTTCTAATTTCAGCAAGTGCAACTACTTACAAGAAACTTACCTGGAAGCAAAAGTACAAACCAGAAAATCACCTTTTATCCTGGCCCAAACCAGGACACTCAGAAATCAAGTAGAAGGAAAACAAATAGATCACAGTAAGCATCCTGGAACAGATAGGCCTGATGTACACAGAAGAGCAACTGACAGTTGCTGATAGACTATACTAAACAAAAAAGCTAGCTAGATCAGCACAGAAGAAAGATTAATAAAGCCACATAATTGTTGGGGAGGCACAGGGGAAAACTCGTACAATCAATGTGATTGATAAACAAGCTTCAACTTTATTGCGCAGTTACAATGCTTATATAGTGCTTGTGTGAATACACCCCCCGCCACCTTGCACTAACATAACTTATTACTGGACACCCGGTGTGTTTACCTATAGAGAACTAATCCCAGCTGCATAAGGTCAGTAGTAAGGGCTGATGTAATTGGCCTCAGATAAGGGATTACATACACAGACATGGAATTGTGCACACCCCGATTCCAGGGTATTCTACAACATTCTACAACATATCCCCCTTTTTCTTTTTGCACAAGAACATGTCTGGTTAACGTTCTCTGCCATACCAGCTCTCAAACCAAAAAAATATAAACTACAAAACATGCAAAACCTATGAATAGAAACAACAATAAAATATCTTCTTAAACAACTTAATTTACCAACGTAATCTTATTTAACTAACATCATAAACAACACAGTAATAACATAAATGATGAATCTTACCTAATTAAATTTATGAATGCAACAATGGATTTTGGTTTTAGGAAGGTGTGGTGTCCATCAGTACGTAAGGCCAAGGGGAGGACAGGGAAGACCTGTCCGACAGAATTTTCGTCGGGGGGCCCCTTACAGGCATTCCCAAACCCCACCGGCTCACATCACGATGGAGTCCGAATTCCTTCATGGTTGCCAAATTGATATATAAAAGACCTAGGTCTAGGATTGTAACATATAACTGCAGTATTCATAATGCAACTACAACATTTATAAAGGTGGAGTGTGAGTGAAGTCTGCGCAGAATTGTTCTTCTAGGGATACATCCTGGGGTCTCTGAGGGTACTTGCCATGTAAACATGTAATAGAAAGTGATTGTGGTGTTAAATACTTTGGCAGAAAGGTAAATAACAGTAAACAAAACAATCAAAACCTAAAAATATAGTGATGGCTATAACGAGACTAATACAACAATCTTTGTTTTTGAGATATTGACCACTCAATACAACCATTTCTGCTCTTGAGATTATGCTTCCGGATTTAGGGGAGAAGAGCTGGTCGGGTCTACTCGCTGGGAACCCACAGGGTACCTGTAGGAGAGTGGGGAATGCCTGTGATATGCTTAATTCCCCACTGTAGGAAAAAACGAGTTAGCTTGTTACTAACGTAGGCCGGTCTGTTATCTGTCTTTATCTGCTCTGGTACACCCATGACGGCAAAACAAAGGGTGAGGTGTCGTATCACCTGCAACGCCTTTTCACCAGGCTGAACTGTCACCCAGATAAAATGGCTGCAAATATCAATGGTAACATGGACATACTTAAGCCTTCCAAATTCTGGTACATGAGTGACATCCGTCTGCCACTTTTCGTCTGGGCCAAGACCTCAGGGGTTAACTCGGAGGCCGAGACCTGGTCCCTGTTGATTACACTGTGGGCAAGCTTTCACGATGCCTCTGGCGTTGTCCATGGAAATGTGGAAGTGACGGTGCAGTCCTTTGGAATTCAGAAGGGCCAGCACCTCAGTCGTTGTTTGGATTGTGGTCTTTGGCTGTAATGGACCGAAGATCCATTCTAGTACACAGATATCAGCAGGCCCAATCTCCCCCTTTTTCTTTTTAGACTGTGTAAGTGCTCCCAGCAAATGTTGCTTGCCCGTAAGAATGGTCAAATCTATGGGCAAGTCCACGTCACGACGATCTACGCAGCGCTGAGAAATGGTCAGGCCAATCTCGGTTACGGCCTGTTGCTGAGCTGCTGAGAGGGTGACAGGGGAAGATGGGTCAGTACCTTTAAGAAGCGGTCGTAGCAGTTCTAATCGGGCATTTGTTATACCGACCACAGGGCGCAACCATTGAACGTCGCCTAAGAATCGCTGAACATCGTGCAGGGTTTTTAGAGTCAGATGAGGAGCAGATTTTTGGGGTCTGATTTCTGATTCAGTGATATGACATCCCAGGTACTTCCATGGCGCTGTACGCTGTATCTTTCCAAGTGCTATCTGGCCTTGCTGATTTAGCTGCTGCGGAGCAGGTGTTGAAGATGCAGCGGCAGCATCAATTAGCTGTTGTGTTGGAACTAGCTGGGCAATACGAGTGCCTTTTGGGATCACCATGGGTGGATTCCAAGTCATTGCTACGATGCAAATTTCTCCAGCATAGTCACTGTCAATTACTCCTGGTAACACAAATAAACCTTTAAGTCCAGTTGATGATCGGCCAAATGAGAGGGCTCCACATGGCTTTCCCTCATATTTTACTGGACTGGTGACGCCCATGGGGATCTTTTGGGGCTTACTGTCAATGAAAGTCACATCTACTGTTGCCGCCAGGTCCAACCCGAGACTTCCACTGGTTGCTGGTCGGAGGGAAGTGGCTGGCTGGAGTTGTGTGGAGGAAACCATACTGGAGCCGCAGTTGGGGTCTTCGTGCTGCGGCTTCTCGCGCTCTTTGACCTGTTTCCCTGGTTCTTGCAGGCCTCAGTAGCATGACTATTTTCTTTGCAACGTCGACACCGGACTTTGGATTTAGGGCGCTGTGATCGGACGTGCCCAGGGCCACCGCAGTGAAAGCATGTAATGGTTGATTCATGAGGGTGTTTGGTGTTAGTAGGACATAACGGGGCTAATGCTGCGAAGGCTTGCTGCTGTGCTTGCATCAGATGTTTCCCTACACCCTGTATTGCTTCTACTAACATTGCCTGGGTCCCTACTGGGATTTTTACCATTCTCTCTAGCATATCCTCAATTGTTGAATCAGCTGGCATGGTAGAAATTACATTTCTTGTAGGCTCATTGCTATTTGCAAGTACACACTGACGGAGCAATGCACCTTTCATCCACTCTGGCACAAAGGCCTGATTAATTGCATCAGTAAGTCTATCTATAAATTTTGCAAATGGTTCTTCTCTGCCTTGCTTAATTGACATATAGGATGGAACGGCTGGTGTAGTTCTGACTCTACTTAAGGCCTCCTTCGCAAGGCTCATGGACTGCCTAAGTCTGTCTGGGCCCAATTGTACTTGCGTGTCGATAGTAGCAAAGTCGCCAGTACCCATAAGCTGATCAACAGTTACACCATACATAGGATCATTCTGATGTTTAGGAATGTCCACGTACCTCTGACACAGTCGATGCCAAGGAGACTGCCATAGCATTAGAGCTGACTGAGTAGTAATCATTCTTATTATTCCTTTTATATCTTCAGGAAGCAACAATCCTGACCCCCAAATATAATTTATCATTTGTTTGACTGGTTCACCATGCAGCCCACATTCATTAACAGTAGCTCTTAATTGAGTTAATAACATCCAATATAAAGGGCCATAGTGTGCTTGTATATTTCCCTGATCATCCGTTTCGTATGCCACGGGGAAAGCTTGCGGAAGGGTTTCGATGTCTGCATACAAATCATAATCTCTATTCTGGATAGCGTTTTTCTGAATTTGCAACCAATTAAACCTTGAGATTAAATCAGCAGTTCGCGTTGTGTTAGGCAGTCGCGGTTTATTTTGGCAGCGAGCAGCAGCCTCTTGTACTGCCGCGGGGGGGCGGGGTGGTGGCGTGTCCCCTGGTCGGAACCGCCCACGCCGGAAGATGAAGTTTCCGGCTTCCAGCTCAGTATATTTCCGGCGCTCGGAGGAGACACTTCCGGTGCCTCTCCGCTCACGAAGCTGGATGCGTCACGGTCAGAGACACTGTTTTCGGGAGGAGGGGGCGCGGACGCGGTTAAGCATGCCGGAATGCTGCCAGAACTCTGAGCAATTTGTAGAATCATCTTTTCCCCCGTAGGGGGCTGGGGTCACAATCAATCCCTAGCTGGTGCATGCCAGGTATTTTTTTGCCTTCTAAGTTTGCCGTGGCGACCGCGGCAATTTTCTTTTCAGCGCGATAACAGTCTGTGACTGTACGCCACGGTTTCATTAACTTCCGCGCTGTTTTATCCGCACTTGTTCCACAAAATATCCCCCATATCTTTCCATTCTTTCTCATCAAACACTTTAGACGGATCGGTAAACAGCCGATGCTCACGGCCATGTTAAAAGCGCTGAAGGGTCCTTTTTAAGATCTATAACTTTTACTGGGCGTTTCTATAAGAAGCTCATAAATAAGTTCAGGTCTACTTCGTTCTCCATAGCGTGACCACGCTTTTCTTGGTACAACTTATAACCGTATAAGAGGAGCAATTTGTACCTGTGCCGGCAGCGATTTTCAGAGCCGGTAGCCCAGTCCCGGTTCGCGAGTTTCTCAATTCTTCTCAGGCTGGAGCAGCAGCCCTACGCCAGCGTCACTGCTGCTTTCTTGTCTGCCGGACGCTGCCTGCCTGCACGACCCGGGCTCGTCGCTTCAGTGCCGATTTTGCGGTCTCCGTAGGCTGCTCCTTGCCCTGCCAAAATTGGTCTTTTCACCTACACGATTGCAGGTTCCCTGAATTCAAGGCCTAGAGTTCAATTCCGTGTTCAGGGCGCCATTTGTTGGGGCAGCACAGGGGAAAACTCTTGCAATCAATGTGATTGATAAACAAGCTTCAACTTTATTGCGCAGTTACAATGCTTATATAGTGCTTGTGTGAACACAACCCCCACCACCTAGCACTAACATAACTTATTACTGGACACCCGCTGTGTTTACCTATAGAGAACTAATCCCAGCTGTGTAAGGTCAGTAGTAAGGGCCGATGCAATTGGCCTCAGATAAGGGATTATATACACAGACATGGAAGTGTGCACACCCCGATTCCAGGGTATTCTACGACATTCTACAACACTTATCCTACTCTCTCGCTTTCTCTTTCCTAAAATTATTAACTAACCACAAGTTTTTCATGGGTTATGCTGCATTAACATCCATGTATTGTTTCTTTGTGATCTAAATAATCAGCCTTTGTGATTGCACAGCCCGAACATCGAAGTATCTGCTCTTGTGCTTTTATTATATATATATTCATACATACTTGTGAGTGATTTGTTTTCCCTAAGAATTACTCCTAAATCACCTTTAACTGTTAGAGCAATTATATTGCTATTTTGTTTGTAGAGAAACAGACCTTGAGTGTCATTTCACCTTAATCTGATCAAGGGGTATTTGGATGGTCTGAGGGGGTCATCACGCTTTGGTTACCCTCAAAAGGTAACTTTTCCCTCAAAGGGAGAAAGAATCTCCTCTGGCTGTCATCCATGTCTGATCATGGGACATGACATTCTATTGTTTAGTAACTTCTCAATCCATCTCGCTGTCCACTCTCCTAACCCATGCTTTCTGAGCTTATCCACAAGCATGTTATGGGAGACAGTGTCAAAAGCCTTGCTAAAGACAAGGTAGACAACATCCACTGCTGTCCCTGCGTCTACCCATTCAGTCACACCGTCATAGAAGACTATTACTCAATCATTGATTTCCCCTTGATTAATGCACAATGGCTACTCCTGATTACCTTTTTTTCTTCCATGTGCTTAGAGATGACCTCCAGAATAAGCTTCTCCATCACCTTTCCAGGGGTGGAACTGAGGCTGACTGGTCTGTAGTTTCCTCAGTCTTCCTTGACCTTTTTGAAGACTGGAAAGCCTTTTCCAAGGCTTTTGATACCGTCCTTCCTCCACAGCCTCCTCCTGGAGAAACTGACTCGTCATGGCCTTGAGAAGTGGTCTGTGTGGTGGATGGGGAACTGGCTGACAGACCATTCCTGGAGGGTGACAGTAAATTGTGGGGTTTTTCCATTCAGGCAGACATGTACTGAACAAGCTGCATTCAGGAATGTTTTGAAGAACTGACCTTGCAGGAATGAATAACACCGGTACTGCCTTTGGAGAAAAACAAGATAACAAAAGTAATGGCAATAACAACTATTTTAAAATCAGGACACCCCTTTTGTAGGCATGGACAATAGCCTTTAGCCAATTAGTTTATAAGTTAATATCAGGTTCGAACCATGTTAACCAATAATGTAATGCCATGTTTGTAACACTGATAAGAGAAAAGTATATATTCAGCCTACTGGGCTTAATAAACGAGATTTTTCCTTCAACCACATTGGCTGTTTATGGTAATCTCCAAGCCCGTCACGCAACAATTGGCGCCCACGACAGAGACGCTATCCTCACCGAATCTGCTGAAGCCGACGCAGCGAAAAGGTTCGAGTGAAGGCGGACGGAAGCTGGCTGAAAAGTGCTGACCCCGGCACACGAACCGACACTCCGCAGGAACTTCAAAGCGGAAAACGGTGAGCCCAGATTTATAGAGTAAAGCCTAGCGCTAAGTCAGGGAAAACCTGGGGAGGGCCTCCCAGGCGGCCAGACGGAGAAGATGGGGATCACGCTGTCCGTGGAAGAAGAGACAGCGGAAAAACTTCTCCAAAGAATTCTCTTTGTGAGAGAGATAAAATANGCTTCAGTGCCGATTTTGCGGTCTCCGTAGGCTGCTCCTTGCCCTGCCAAAATTGGTCTTTTCACCTACACGATTGCAGGTTCCCTGAATTCAAGGCCTAGAGTTCAATTCCGTGTTCAGGGCGCCATTTGTTGGGGCAGCACAGGGGAAAACTCGTACAATCAATGTGATTGATAAACAAGCTTCAACTTTATTGCGCAGTTACAATGCTTATATAGTGCTTGTGTGAATACACCCCCCGCCACCTTGCACTAACATAACTTATTACTGGACACCCGGTGTGTTTACCTATAGAGAACTAATCCCAGCTGCATAAGGTCAGTAGTAAGGGCTGATGTAATTGGCCTCAGATAAGGGATTACATACACAGACATGGAATTGTGCACACCCCGATTCCAGGGTATTCTACAACATTCTACAACATATCCCCCTTTTTCTTTTTGCACAAGAACATGTCTGGTTAACGTTCTCTGCCATACCAGCTCTCAAACCAAAAAAATATAAACTACAAAACATGCAAAACCTATGAATAGAAACAACAATAAAATATCTTCTTAAACAACTTAATTTACCAACGTAATCTTATTTAACTAACATCATAAACAACACAGTAATAACATAAATGATGAATCTTACCTAATTAAATTTATGAATGCAACAATGGATTTTGGTTTTAGGAAGGTGTGGTGTCCATCAGTACGTAAGGCCAAGGGGAGGACAGGGAAGACCTGTCCGACAGAATTTTCGTCGGGGGGCCCCTTACAGGCATTCCCAAACCCCACCGGCTCACATCACGATGGAGTCCGAATTCCTTCATGGTTGCCAAATTGATATATAAAAGACCTAGGTCTAGGATTGTAACATATAACTGCAGTATTCATAATGCAACTACAACATTTATAAAGGTGGAGTGTGAGTGAAGTCTGCGCAGAATTGTTCTTCTAGGGATACATCCTGGGGTCTCTGAGGGTACTTGCCATGTAAACATGTAATAGAAAGTGATTGTGGTGTTAAATACTTTGGCAGAAAGGTAAATAACAGTAAACAAAACAATCAAAACCTAAAAATATAGTGATGGCTATAACGAGACTAATACAACAATCTTTGTTTTTGAGATATTGACCACTCAATACAACCATTTCTGCTCTTGAGCTTATGCTTCCAGATTTAGGGGAGCAGAGCTGGTCGGGTCTACTCGCTGGGAACCCACAGGGTACCTGTAGGAGAGTGGGGAATGCCTGTGATATGCTTAATTCCCCACTGTAGGAAAAAACGAGTTAGCTTGTTACTAACGTAGGCCGGTCTGTTATCTGTCTTTATCTGCTCTGGTACACCCATGACGGCAAAACAAAGGGTGAGGTGTCGTATCACCTGCAACGCCTTTTCACCAGGCTGAACTGTCACCCAGATAAAATGGCTGCAAATATCAATGGTAACATGGACATACTTAAGCCTTCCAAATTCTGGTACATGAGTGACATCCGTCTGCCACTTTTCGTCTGGGCCAAGACCTCAGGGGTTAACTCGGAGGCCGAGACCTGGTCCCTGTTGATTACACTGTGGGCAAGCTTTCACGATGCCTCTGGCGTTGTCCATGGAAATGTGGAAGTGACGGTGCAGTCCTTTGGAATTCAGAAGGGCCAGCACCTCAGTCGTTGTTTGGATTGTGGTCTTTGGCAGTAATGGACCGAAGATCCATTCTAGTACACAGATATCAGCAGGCCCAATCTCCCCCTTTTTCTTTTTAGACTGTGTAAGTGCTCCCAGCAAATGTTGCTTGCCCGTAAGAATGGTCAAATCTATGGGCAAGTCCACGTCACGACGATCTACGCAGCGCTGAGAAATGGTCAGGCCAATCTCGGTTACGGCCTGTTGCTGAGCTGCTGAGAGGGTGACAGGGGAAGATGGGTCAGTACCTTTAAGAAGCAGTCGTAGCAGTTCTAATCGGGCATTTGTTATACCGACCACAGGGCGCAACCATTGAACGTCGCCTAAGAATCGCTGAACATCGTGCAGGGTTTTTAGAGTCAGATGAGGAGCAGCTTTTTGGGGTCTGATTTCTGATTCAGTGATATGACATCCCAGGTACTTCCATGGCGCTGTACGCTGTATCTTTTCAGGTGCTATCTGGAGTCCTTGCTGATTTAGCTGCTGCGGAGCACGTGTTGAAGATGCAGCAGCAGCATCAATTAGCTGTTGTGTTGGAACTAGCTGGGCAATACAAGTGCCTTTTGGGATCACCATGGGTGGATTCCAAGTCATTGCTACGATGCAAATTTCTCCAGCATAGTCACTGTCAATTACTCCTGGTAACACAAATAAACCTTTAAGTCCAGCTGAGGATCGTCCAAATAAGAGGGCTCCACATGGCTTTCCCTCATATTTTACTGGACCGGTGATGCCCGTGGGGATCTTTTGGGGCTTACTGTCAATGAAAGTCACATCTACTGTTACCGCCAGGTCCAACCCGAGACTTCCACTGGTTGCTGGTCGGAGGGAAGTGGCTGGCTGGAGTTGTGTGGAGGAGACCATACTGGAGCCGCAGTTGGGGTCTTCGCGCCGCAGCTTCTCGCGCTCTTTGACCCGTTTCCCTGGTTCTTGCAGGCTTCAGTAGCATGACTATTTTCTTTGCAACGCCAACGCCAGACTTTGGATTTAGGGCGCTGTGATCGGACGTGCCCACGGCCACCGCAGCAAAAGCATGTAATGGTTGATTCATGAGGGTGTTTGGTGTTAGTAGGACGTAACTGGGCTAATGCTGCGAAGGCTTGTTGCTGCGCTTGCATCAGATCTTTCCCTACACCCTCTATTGCTTCTACTAACATTGCCTGGGTCCCTACTGGGATTTTTACCATTCTCTCTAGCATATCCTCAATTGTTGAATCAGCTGGCATGG
>JAAWXA010000759.1:3499-15717 GCA_038090715.1 Florisuga fusca | reverse complement strand
GAGACAGGTCCAGGGATGGGGAGGAGATGGAGGGGGGCTTCAGGTAGGCAAACATGGCTGTGCTGATGAACAGGGAGACCACAGCCAGGTGAGGGAGGCACGTGGAAAAGATTTTGTGCCTTCTCTGTTCAGAGGGAATCCTTAGCACAGCCCTGAAGATCTCCACATAGGACACTACTATGAAAACAAAAGAGACAAATCCCAAACAGGATCCAATAATCACAACCCAAATTTCCCTGAGGTAGGAGTGTGAGCAGGAGTGAGAGTGAGAGTGAGCAAAGAGCATTGCCTGCAGCTGCAGGCAGAGAAGGGGGAGCTGGGCTGTGTCTCTGTCTCTCCATGCTGAGAGCAGAGGGACCCAGCTCAGAGCACTCAGGGTCTGAGCCTTTCTCAAGGTCTCCTCCTTGCCTGAAACCATCTGCATTGGAGGAGCCTTCCACAAGAGCTGTGCCTGCAGCTGAAACTCCCCCTCCCAGGCTGACATCAACAGCAAGAGCAGCTGAGGGGGGCATGGAGAGAGGCAGAGGGGCACTCAGGAAAGCCTTTCCCTCCCCCAGCCCTGCACAACCCCTCTCAGATGTTGATAATGCCTGGCAGGCACCTCCAGCCCCTGGGCAGGGGGAGTTGGGCACATGGCAGCACAGATGCACTTGACCTCTTGTGTGAGCAGATGGAGGAGGAGGCGCCCAACACCCCAGACCCCACGGGCTGGCTGAGGACGGTGTTGTCACACAGACCCTGATAAACTTATGAAGGTGATGCTGGGTATATCTGAAGGCTAAAGGAGGCTGAAATCACTGGATGAGGTTCCTAGCACACCGGAGGGTGATGGTGTAGGGACTTAAAACCCCTGATCTTACCTCCCAAGCTGAGGTTCTGTCCTACCCTGTCTAGACATAGAAAAGTCGAATTGCAGACTGAAAAAAAAAAAAAAACTTTCCAATCAGGAATCGATGCCTCAACAGTGTTTATGAAAATCCCCTTTAGAAATATTCCAGTATGATTTGGGTCTCAGAGCGGTGCTGTCCCAGAGAACCCTCTCAAAACCAGAAGGACCCTGCCCTGTCCTCCCTGTCTCCTGCCAGACACAGCTTCTGCCAGCACCAGGGAGCTCCCTGGGCAGGCTGAGAGCTGCCCCTGGCAGGCAGGCAGGCAGCAGAGTCCCTGCCCCAGCACACAGCCCCTGGGCTGCAGGACCCTGCTCTGAAGGACAGCCCTGGCCACCCCTGCCTGCACACACACCCTCACTCCCTCCTCTTCACAATTCCCCTTACACCTCCAGCCCCTTCCCCCCTTACAGCTCCCTGATATCAGCTCTGGCTCTGCAGCTTGAGGAGATGCTGCCTCCAGGAACTGCACCAGCACTGCCCTGCACCAGACACTCACCATGTCAGAAGCTGGGAAGCTTCTCCTCCACTCAGCCGGCACTCATCCCCTCCATCTTCACCCCCTTGAAGCTCTCTCTGCCTTGCTCATCTCCCCGAGATACCCTGGCAGTGCCCTCAGCCCTGCTGCGCTCTGCAGAGGAGCTGCTCCTGCAGAGAGCTCTCTCTCTGCAGCACTGCCCACTTGCCAGCAGCTCCCTCCATCCCAGGAGCCCAGCTCACGTGTCAGGAGCCCTCTGGGGGGTTGATGCTGAGCCCATGACAATTGCTCAAGAGGCAAGGAAAGGAAGCTGCAGAAGCTTTTTTCTCCACAAGTCCAATTCCAGAGTCCAAGTCCAAAGTTTCTTGCCGTCTGCCTGGGTCTCCCTGAGGGGAGGGGAGGGGGGGGGACAGGCCTGAGAAAGCGTCCCCAGGGTGTGGGGGGAGCAGGAAGCAGGAGGCAGTGATGGCAGGTGGGGAAAAGGAATGTGCAGGTGGCTCTGGTGCTGAGGAAGCCTGGCTGTGTGTCAGGACTGCAAAGGGCCCAGCCCTGAGCCCATTCCCCAAAGGTGCCAGGAGAGCCCTGAGCCCCAGCCCCTGGGAAGGCAGATCCTGTCCCTCCCTCAGCCCTGAAGGCAGATCCTGTCCCTCCCTCAGCCCTCAGGGCTCTCCTGGCCCATTCCCCAAAGGTGCCAGCCCTGAGCCCCAGCCCCTGGGAAGGCAGATCCTGTCCCTCCCTCAGCCCTCAGGGCTCTCCTGGCAGCACTACCATGTGGAGATGGGCAATGCCAAGGGCAGGACTATGGCACCTCCCAGGCTCCTGCACATGGACAAGGAGGCCCTGAGCCCCAGTGCTGGAAGCTCCACTTGTCTCCCTCCCTCCCCATGGCCATCGGGGACAGAGACAAGAGCCAGCAGCAAAGTCATGGAGAGCTTGGCTCTGCCAAGTGTGCCTCCAGCTTTTCCACAGCTTTTCCAAGCCTCTCTCATCTCCACCACAGTCTGTCCTAGGGTGTCCCATCCCCTGTGCCTCTTGCCCTGCAGGCTCTGCTCCTTCACCCGCCTGCCCCACCTTGCTGTCCCCTTCCTCTCCTGACATCTCTGTGTCCTCCCTGCCTCTGCCTTGGCACACAGAGCCTTGGGCTGATCCAGGCTCCTTCTGGGGGATGTGGTGTTCCCCAGCATGGCCCTTGCAGTGACATTTCTTTCTTCTGTTTTCCACTCCAGGCATCCCCATCTGCACTTTGGGCCATTCTTTCTTGCCCAAGCTGTTTCCCACTGTGAAGAAAAGCTTCACTGTTGCCAGACCCACCCTTCAGTCATTCCCAGGATACTCCTTTGCTGCCCACAGTCTCCACAGAACTGAACCTTGGCCAATCAACCTCTGCAGACTGGCCATGGGTTTGGGGCCTCAAAATCCCCTTTCTTCAGAGAGCTCTGGGTACTCTCCATGGTAACTGAGGTGAATGAAGATCATAAGACCATCTAGTCACAAAATCACAGAATAATTTGGGTTGGAATGGACTTTTCAAGGTGATTTAGTCTAACAATTAGTAGGGACATCCTGAACTAGATCAGGTTGCTCATACCTTTACCAAGCATCAGCTTGAATATCTCCAGGAATGAGGCTCAACCACCTCCCTGGGCTACCTTTTTCATTTTTCTGATACCTTCATGGTAAAGAATTTTTCCTGACAACCCATCCAAATTTATTTCTCCAAAACTTAAAGCCATTGCCTCTCATACTATCACTCCAGGCCCTTGCAAACAGTCCCTCTCCAGCATTTCTGTAGTGCCCCTTCAGTACTGGAAGGTCTCTCCTGAGCCTTCTGTTCTCCAGGCTGAGCACCCCCAGCTCCCTCACTCTGTCTTCTTGGGAGAGGTGTTTCAGTCCCATGATCATTTTCGTGTCCCTCCTCTGGAACCCCTCCATCAGGCCCATGTCCTTCCTCTATTGAGGGCTCCAGAGCTGGATGCAGTACTCCAGGTGAGGTTTTACCAAAGCAAAGTGGCAGAATCCCCTCTCTCGATCTGCTGGACACTCTTCTTTTGATGCAGCCCAGGATGTGATTGCCCTTCTGGCCTTCTGCACGCGTGCACTGTTGGCTCATGTCCAGCTTTCCATCCACCAGCACCCCCAAGTCCTTTTCTACAGGGCTGCTTCCTAAAACCTCATCCTCCAGCCTGTGCTGATGTTGAGGATTGTTCTGATCCAGGTGCTGCACCCTGCACTTGGTCTTGCTGAACCTCAGGAGGTTACCTGGGCCCATCTCTCCAGTTTGTCCAGCTCAATACTATGAAGACTGCTGATGCAAAGCACAGATCTGGCTGCAAAATTTTTGTCTGGCTTTCCCAGTTTTGTATCTCATTCTCAGTGCTGAGGGTACAGTAATTTGCAAACCCTTTCTGCCCCACTGCAAACCTGAGTAGGATTCATCCTTGAACATCTGTATGCATCAATAAAAAATCATCCAAGTTATAGCTGTAGGTAGCTTAGAATTACCAAGCTGAATTAATCTGCCTGTTGCAAGTAGAGTACAGACCTTGGAAGCAGATTAACGAGGAATGTACTGAGAAGAGAGAACATGAAGAAAAGTAAACTGTCATTGAAGATAAAGGGTTGAAAGATTACGCACGTAAAGGGGGGTTGTCGGTTAAATAATATCTTAAGTTAAACTAGCATGAGAGATTTGTAGTTAGTGGATGTCTGTCTACCATTATTTGTATAAAGCATGTAACTGTTTTGTCTACCGTTTTGCAGCTGAAATTCTGCACGAAGGTCTCATTGTAAAAGGGTATAAAAGTTGAACCAAACGGAGGATTTTCGGAATCCTGATTTGGGATGCTAGTCCCCAGGTTTTCCGGGGTCCCTAATAAAGCACCGCATCAAACCGACACTCTGCTGGTTTGTGTCTCTACTTCGGGCAACATGCCTGTTTTCTCACTTTCATATCCAACCTCCTGCTTCCAAGCAGCAAAGACTCAGCAAGCAGCTTGTATCAATGCAAACACCCACAGTATCTGAGTTATTTCTTTTAATGGATTACCTTGCTTGACTAAACTGATATCCTTCTACAAACGGATGACCAAATGGGTGGATAAAGGGAGAGCAGTGGATGTCATTTACCTTGACTTCAGTAAAGCTTTAGACACTGTCTCCCGTAACATCCTCATAAAAAAACTGGAGAAATGTGTGACAGATGGTTTGACTGTAAGGTGGATTGGTAACTGGCTCAACAACAGAGTTCAGAGGGTTGTGATGAGTGCCAGAGAGTCAAGTTGGAGGCCTGTGGCCCGTGGTGTTCCCCAGTGATCAAGACTGGGTCCACTTCTGTTCAACCTCTTCATCAATGACCGGAATGAGGGGATGGAGTTTACCCTCAGCAAGTTCCTGATGATAAGAAGCTGGGAGAGGTGGCTAAGACTTGATCCAAAAATGCTGACTCTCTTAATAGTCTCCTTGTGCGGTGGGACAAAAGGCACTTTCACCCCCTTTGTGGTTGAAGACAAGCTGGGGAAGCCCTTGAGCAACCTCATCTGGTTCATCCTGCCTTGAGCAGGGACTCAGACAAGGAGATGCTCAGGGGTCTCTTCCAGCCTGAGGTATTCTGTGATTCACAATGATCTGGAGGGTCATGGGAATGATCTGTAGGATCATGCAGCAGGAGGAGCGCGGGAAGCTCATCCCTGAGTAAACAAGGAGAGGGTACTGCTGACTGAGGCTGATGGGGGGAATGGAATTATAAAGTCAGTTCCATGGGGACAGGGGCAGGGTTGGCTTCAGATGAGTGGGATCATGGAATCATGGAATGGGTTGGGTTGGAACTAGGTGATCTTTAAGCCTTGCAACCCACCCCGTTCCATGATTCCCTTGTTCTGTGACACAGTCCCAGCCAGTTCCAGGCCTGGGAGTCTCCACAGCCACCACCAGGGCTTTGTGATGTGGGGTCTGCTGCTTGGACACCATGGGGTGTGATGTGGGGTCTCCATGGTGACCATGGGGATATATAAGGGCTGTGGACACCTGGAGTGCCCATTGCCAGGTGAGCAACTCCCTCAGGAGTCAGCAGCTGCCCTGGGTGACCATGGAATGTGTGTGGCAGCAAATGCCCAAGATATCCATGGAGAAGGACGTGGAAGCCTGCGTCCAGCCCTCCATAAGACACCAAGGTCAGGGAATGAAGGAAGGGCCAGAACAGAAGTTCCCCTGCAGGCTGTGGGGAGAGGGCAGCTGTCCCCTGAATCCTATGTGGGAGCACAGAGGGACAGATGTGGATTTGCAGTCCTGGAGCACCCTGCACCAGGGTGATGTCAGTTATTAACTGAAACAGGTAAAATTTTAGAAAAAGTCACATTTGAGCAACATGATCATGGCTGGGGAAAGGGGCAGAAACATGAAATGGCTTTTGTGTCTCTGTGTCTATATATCTAGTGAGTTCTTTGGCCACAACAACCNCTGGGCCCCTCAGTTCAGGAAGGAGATTGAGGTGCTGGAGCAGGTCCAAAGGAGGGCAACCAGGCTGGTGAAGGGACTCGAGCACAAGTCCTTTGAGGAGAGGCTGAGGGAGCTGGGGCTGTTCAGCCTGGAGAAGAGGAGGCTCAGGGGAGACCTCATCACTCTCTACAACTCCCTGAAAGGAGGTTGGAGCCAGGTGGGGTTTGGTCTCTTTTCCCAGGCAACTACCAGCAAGACAAGAGGGCATGGTCTCAAGTTGTGCCAGGGCAGGTTTAGGTTGGATATTAGAAAGAAGTTCTTTATGGAGAGGGTGATCATGCATTGAAATGGG
The DNA here is from genome assembly GCA_038090715.1 of Florisuga fusca. Lineage (NCBI taxonomy): Eukaryota > Metazoa > Chordata > Aves > Apodiformes > Trochilidae > Florisuga > Florisuga fusca. Next base: position 9,566 of record JAAWXA010000759.1, on the reverse strand, counting down.
CTGCCCAGGGAAGTGGTGGATTGTCCGTCCCTGGAGATATTTAAAAAGAGACAGGATGTGGCACTCAGTGCCATGGGCTGGGAACCGCGGTGGGAGTGGATCAAGGGTTGGACTTGATGATCTCTCAGGTCCCTTCCAACCCAGCCAATTCTATGATTCTATGATTCCATGGGGACAGGGACAGGGTTGGCTTCAGTTGGGTGGGAGGTGTTCCTTCCCATGCATGCAGGGGGTTGGAACTAGATGATCTTTAACCCTTTCAACCCAACCCATTCCATGATTCTATGATTCTGTGACATGGTTCCAGACAGTTCCAGGCCTGGGCTCTCCACAGAACCACCAGGGCTTTGTGATGGGGTAGGTGCAGTTTCTCAGCTGTTCCCTTTCCAGATGAGACCCAGGCCCGATGAGGAGCCATGACAGCATCTTCATATTCTCCTGCTGTTTTAATCACATCACCCCCAGCCTGTTCCATTTCTCCAGGAACCCATAACATGACTGATAGTGTATGGTTAAATGGGGATGGTGCAGCATGCACAAACCTTTGCCTCATAGGCTTAGGGCATGGCATGTGATAAGGATCTACAGTCTCATCAGTGGTATAGATCACATCTCATACAGCCAATTCTTTCAGATCCCTGATAGGTTTTCCAAGTGTGGCTGCTTTGACCTGTGAGCAGTTTATTTTCTCTTTATAAGGATATTTCCTATGTGTATGAAATGTGTATCCTATGTGTATCTCCTAGGTGTGTGAAAAAACACTGTACCATGTACCATGCTGTTGAAGACCATATCACAACTACAGTTTGAAAGCAGCTCGTACCAAGAATTAACCACAGAGCAACACTAATCCCAGATAAAAAGCCACAGATCACATACCCTGAGTACCAAAGGTACAGCATGATTGGCTTAATTTCCAACCCTCTGTAATTTCCTAAGAAAATAGTTTGATTCCCACTCAGCAGGGCCATCTGGGTATCCTCCCACTGAAGTCAGAATTCAAATTATCCATATAAATGAGTTGAAATTTCAACTGGGCTTGAGATAATTAGCTTAAGCCCCACATTGGGCGCCAATAAATCTGTCAGGGTTTAACGCTGGGCCAGCAGTTAACAGAATGACAGAAGCTCTCTAGTAATCCCTCTCCTCATCCTGATAAAGCAGAGAGCATATGTGAAAGAGACTTATGGGTTGGAAACTAAACTAAACAACTTTAATGAAACATTAATGATAAAAAAGAAAAATAACTAAATATATACAACTATATACAAAAATGTTGCCATGTTCCTCCCGCTTTACCCTGAATAACTCTGACGTCACCACCAAGGCTTCAGGGCAACCCTCTGAAAGTCCAGGATGGACTCCTTGGTTCAGCAGCATGCCTGGTTTAATGCCAATTCAGTTGTAGTGGTAATAGTGGGGTTCTTATTGTCATCTGGAGTTCCTCCCTCCTTGCCCTTCAGTTTAAAGTTTTTTTAAAGCAGTTTAAAGAAGGAGTTGCAGGCATGGACAGTGCAGGGCAGCCTGCAGGAGAGGTGGCCAAGGGCTCTGGAAGGCTGAAAGGCCCAACAGGATCAAGGGCTTTGTCACCTCAGACATGGCAGCTGCCTCCACCACAAAGGTCTATCAGGAGTAATTTTGTCTTGAGGCTCTGGACTTCCTTTTCCCTTCTTGGGAAGGTCAGGATGCGTCAGAAGTTTTTTTATTACTCATTTTCATACTCCACTGTTCCCAGGAAGACTCCTGACCCACAAGTGAGGGATGGGTTATGTCTTCCTGTTGCCTGGGGTTCAGAGTTAGGCCTCAGTGCTTCATTAATAAATAAATAGTGAAAAATCCTTGGCTTCAGAGCCACCTTTACAGAATCATGGCCTCCTGTCACGGTTTAACACTGGCCCGGCANGTAGGTAAAAAGGAACATTTCATATTGTGCTTAATGAAAACTGTTTGTGGGAGTTTTTAAAATATATTTTAACAGATCATCTCATGATTTTCATTTTACAGAAGAGATGATAAAAGTTCCCTGAGGTCTGACACTATGTGGGCAATTTCACTTCTCCCCTCCCCAGCCCCACCATTCCTTTCATGTCCCCCCACCTGGGACTTCCATCCCTGGTCCTTGCATCAGACTTCTCCACTCCTCTCTGCAGCTGGAGGTTACAGCTCCACTGCACCACCTCCCACCTGCTCTCCTTAGAGAACTGACTGCACACGGGCACAGCAGAAGTTTTCCTTTGTGCAAGCCAAGAAAAGTCAAACAGAGTAAGGGAAGAAGAATCTGATGAGAAATGGTTTAGAGAGACAGATGGGAGAAGAGAGATGTGATCATCATGAGGGAGGTGGCTAAAGAGACAATCAGGCTGCTGAAAGACAGGCGAGCTTTGAACAACCTGCTGCTCAAAGCAGCACCCAGGGGAGAGGAATCTGAAGGAACAAAGAGTAGGAGAAGGGAACAATTGGAGAGGAATGGGAATGGCCTTTGTCTGGACAGTCTGTGTCTGGAAAGGTGTCTTAAGAAATGGTCACTGTATCACCACCACCAGGCAGAAATTTATGTTGAGGCTCTGCACATGGTTTGCTCCTCGCCCTTTTTTGGTGTAGTTGGGAGGTCTTGTGTATTTTTCCTACAGTTTTTCTTGCTCATCGTCATGCCCCATGGCCCCCAGAAAACTACTGACCCCCAGGTGAGGGATGGGCTCTGATTTCCCATTGTCTGGATTTCAGAGTTTGGCCTGACTGATACATAAAATAAATAAATAAATACCTGTGGCTTCAGAGCCACCTTTACAGAACCTTTGCCTCCCTGCAGTCATGTCCTCCAGTGACCTTCTCTAACAAGTCTCTGGGGAGGCTTTGTCAATAATGGGACCCAACGGGGCCAATCAATACTTCAAGATAATTTGGATTTTTTTTTTGGCTTTAACTTCTAAAGAAGTTTTTTTTTCAGCCTCTTGTCTGTACCTGAGGATCATGGACTCAGTCCCACTGGCACCATGGGGCCCATTACAGTACTGAGCAGCCATGAGTCACCCTCATGTGGTGTTTTTAGTGTTCAAGACTTGCACAGCTAATTGCAGAGGCTCCAGTGTGGAGGGAGATTAAAAAGAGCATCAAATACAAATTATTGAAAAGTTCTATTTTTCTGATTTTCAGTTTAGAATTCATATTCAACTACTATTGGTGCAGAGTGTCTCTGAAAGAGGCCTGGATAGTGAGGAAAAGCCTTTGAGATCCAACACTCCATGGAGAACATTGCTCCTCACCACCCCAAACACAACATTGCTCTCATTGGCTCCCTGGGAAGGGTTTGGGACAATTTGCCTCCACCACCTTGTCACCAGCTCCTTGTCGCCACCACCTTGTCAGTGCCACACTTGTACCCTCCATCCAGCAGCTGCTGCTTGTTCAGCTCACTCCTGTCTCCACGCTGCCACTTCATCCCCACCCACCCACCCCGCATGGCACCAGCATCATCAGGGTCTCTGTGGGGAGCCCCGAGCACTGGCAGCGATTGTCCTGTCACACAATGAGGGGATGGGGGCAGCGGCAGCAAGCCCGTTCCTGCCCTGCCTGCAGGACACCTTCCCTTACGGGCAGGAGGACCAATAATCTCCAGCTGAAGCCAATAAATGGTCAGGTTGTCCTATCAGGCAGTGCTCTGGGGTCACACAGGGGTAGGGGAGTGGCAGCAGGATGCTATGTGGAGGTGCTGAAAGCCAGTGGTGGTGATGAGGTGTTGGCGCAAGGTTGAGGTGGCAAATTGTCTCTGTCCCTCCTACGTCCTTGGTGTCTTTTCCTCCAATCACAATAAGCAACAAAAAACCAAAAAAGCATAACCCACAAACATGGTAACAAGCAGCTCTTAAATATATATGAAATTTAGAATTATAACTAGTTTATTTTAGCCTGTTGTTTTAAGATCTGTCATTTTATCAGCCCTTTATACCCAAAGTTGGGCCCAAATAAAGCCCGTTGTGGTTGTTGCTATGGGGCAGAATGGGTTTGCAAATTACTGTACCCTCAGCACTGAGAATGAGATACAAAACGGGGAAAGCCAGAGAAAAATCATGCAGCGAGATGTGTGCTTTGCATCAGCAGAATTCATAATATTGACCTGTGCAGGGTGCAGCACCTGGATCAGAACAATCCTCACCATCAGTACAGGCTGGAGGATGAGGTTTTAGGAAGCAGCCCTGCAGAAAAGGACTTGGGGGTGCTGCTGGATGGAAAGCTGGACATGAGCCAACAGTGCACGCGTGCAGAAGGCCAGAAGGGCAATCACATCCTGGGCTGCATCAAAAGAAGAGTGTCCAGCAGATTGAGAGAGGGGATTCTGGCACTTTGCTTTGGTAAAACCTCACCTGGAGTACTGCATCCAGCTCTGGAGACCTCAATAGAAGAAGGACATAGATCTGCTGGAGTGGGTCCAGAGGAGACAAAAATGATCAAGGGAATGGAACACCTCTCCTGAAAAGAGAGAGTGAGGGAGCTGGGGAGACCTTCCAGTGCTGAGGGGGCCCTACAGTAATGCTGGAGAGGGACTGGTTGCAAGGGCCTATAGAGGTCCCTTCAAACCCAAATTATTCTGTGATTCTCTGTTTCTTGTATTTTCAGCCACCTCAGTTTCCATGGAGCGTGCCCAGAGCTGTCCCAAGGTAGGATTTTGAGGCCCGAAGGCCTAAAAATGTGGTGTACAGAGACTGATGAGACAAGGTTCAGTGCTATGGCGACTGTGACCAGCAAAGGAGTACCATGGGAGTGCCTGAAGGGTCAGTTTGGGCATGGTGGAGCTTTTTTTGGGGGCATGGTGGAGCCACAGAGCAACACTAATCCCAGAGAAAAAGCCACAGATCACATACCCTGCATACCAAAGCTACAGCCTGATTGGTTTAATTTCCAACACTATGAACTTTCCAAAGGCAAGGGTCTAATTCCTTCCCAGAGGAGCCATCTGGGTATCTTCGCACTGGAGTTGGAGTTCAAACTATTCAGTTAAATTAGTCAAAATTTGTACTGGGCTCGAGCTAATTAACTTAAGCCCCATGTTGAGCACCGAAAATCTCTCACAGTTTAATGCTGGGCCAGCAATTAATTGAATAACACATGCTCTCTATTAATCCTCTTCCCATCCCTCATAATGGAAGGAGAGAGAATAAGGGAGACTTATGTGTTGGAAACTAAACTACACAACTTTAACGAAACAGTAATGATAAACAGGAAAAATTACTAAATCTATACAAATATACAGGAAAATTGATACCACATTCCTTCCCCCTCTCTCCCCCAGTAACTGTCACGCCACCACCAAGGCTGCAGGGCAGCCCTGGCAAAGTCCAGGCTGGACTCCTGGGGTCAGCAGCAGTTGGGAGCTGGAGGCAGGAACACACAGATTCAGGTTGGTATGGATCAGGACCACAGGCAGAGGAATGGATGGAATCCTCCTAGGATGCTGAGGCCAACAGGGACAAGAGAAGGCAAAAGGCCAAAGGAAGGAAGAAAGAGGAAGGCAGTAAGGCATTTGACCCTTGTGATCCCTCCAATTTATACTGAGTATGACGTGTATGGGATGGAATAATCTGCGTGGTCAATTTTGGTCATTTGTCTGGTCTGCTTCTCCTTAAAGGAGTGTTGCAGACGTGACCCCTTTACTCCTTTTCTCTTTCCAGAGGGCAAAATATTCCTCTGAACTGAGCAGTGTCCTTGGTCCTGCATACCAGTCTCCAGATGTAACTATAAACATCGAGTGTTATCAGTCCCAGAAGCAGACGCAGTCTGAGAAACTTGCTGTTCATTTCAGTAAGTGCAGCTACTTACAAGAGACTTAGCTGAAAGCAAAATTACAAGAGAGAAAATCACCTTTATCCTGGCCCAAACCAGGGCACATGGGCTGCGGGATCCACATCTACCCCTCCGTGCTCCCCCATAGGATTCAGGGGACAGCTGCCCTCTCCCCACAGCCTGCAGGGGAACTTCTCTTCTGGCCCTTCCTTCATTCACTGACCTTGGTGTCTTGTGGAGGGCTGGCAGCAGGCTTCCACCTCCTTCTCCATGGACATCTTGGGCATTT
>JAAWXA010000755.1:0-19084 GCA_038090715.1 Florisuga fusca | reverse complement strand
GTTCCCCTCAGGGTCAAGCAGTATCAGGCAGGTCCACCAGGCACCTTCTGTCCCATGCAGCATCTACTCTTCTGATGTTCTACTACAATTCCCCGATTTTAAATTGGAAAGAGCCAAGTGAACCATCTTTTCTTCCATTCTCCTGCTGCTTAAAATCATTTTAGCAATCAACCCAATATTTACCAAAATTATTATTCCTGCCAGAATCATCAGAAATGTGTAAAGATAGTCCTAATACCTATGTGTTTAAGGTAGCAAGCATCTGTTTTAAATAACACTCCATAAATATAATGACAATCCACTACAATATTAATATCTGTCTCTGAAAACAATCAAAAGGCTTCTTCTATCACTGCACACAATTCTATGCCCTGTGCTGATCCTTCCTGTAGCACGACATGTGCTGGCCATTGGTCTGAAGCAGAATCATGCCAAGCTACCACTGCTTGGTGTGAGCGAGCAGATCCATCCAGGAATAGAGTAGGATCTCCCTCTGGTGGTTCTGTTGATAAAATAGAAGAACACTGGATTGTTCACTCTTGCAGGGACTGTAACAATTTGTGACTCAGCAAGTTGAACTGCATCTCTCCAGGGCAATCTGCTAAGGCAATTTGAAAAGACAGTGACATTTGAATAGCTGTATAAAAATCCTGTTTTGTGATAGGGATATGTATTATAGCAACATCTAATGCAAAAATACCTCTAGCATGTAATCACACTTTTATAATCACTTCAGATAACATTTTAAATTTAGACCATTCTATTTTGGTGAAATGATATGATAAAAATTGACACTCTAGCATCCAGAAATTTTTGCCATCCCATTGCCCTAATATACCAAATGGCATGAAGGTGTTGTTTATCACAAAACCTCTGAAAACAATTTTTGCATCATAATAATGTGCAGAAAACTGTTTAATTTTATTCATTACCGTTTCTAGGGCTCGAGATGCCTCAGGTATCAACTGCCTCTTTGATGTAAGATTAGTATAGCCCTTCAATAAATCAAATACTGTGTATAGTGTCTCAGTAGTGATACCAAGAACAGGTCTTAACCATTTTATTAACCCCAATAATTTTTGCAGATCACTCAGAGTTTGGATTTTGTTTTCAATTGTCAATTTTTGTGGGGAAACCCAGATTTCTGTTAACTTCTATCCTGGGTTTTTTCAGGGTGGTTCTGACTGAAATTTTTCAGGAGGCATCTGTAAGCCATAATTTTCCATACATTTAGTAAACATTTTTGAATTTGACCTTTCTCAATTGCACACAAAAAATATCATCACATAATGAGAGATCATAATCCTCATTTCGATGCTGAATGCACAACAATTTGTTTTAACCCACTATGATCAGATCTGTCGTTATCTCAGCCCTTTCTACTCCACGTTGGGCCCAAATAAAGACTCTTGTGATTGAACCCCAGCCAGACACTGAGCACCACACAGCCACTGACTCAGCTTTCACTGAGGTGAAGGAATGGAATGAGTCAAGAAAAGTTTAATGATTGATTAATGATTTTATATTGCACTTATATCATCTATAGCCAACTCTTTTATTTTGTGTCCATCTTTTTGTACCTCCAGACCCAAAGGATTTCTCATAAGATTGTCCCTTGTAGAAAGCTGACCTCATTAGGGGCAGCTGGTACTTAGCATATGGTTGAGGAGTGTGTTTGATTGGCCATGACACTTTATCCTGCTTTGCTTTGCTTTGTTTGCAAAGAGGACAGGTCCTGCTGTGCCCGTGTGCAGCAGTTCTCTAAGGAAAAGAGGGGGGAGCTGGTGCAAAGGAGCTGTACCATCCAGCTGCAGAGAGCAGGGGAGAAGTCTGATGTGAGGAGAAGTGATGCAAGTCCCAGGGGCCAAGGAGAGCAGTGGTGGGGTTGGGGAGGTGAGGAGCAAGGGTGTCCATCCAGTGTCAGACCTCAAGGAAATGCTTCTCCTTCTGCTGCAGGCCTCCTGAGGAGACCCTCTGGGTCATTATCACTTGGAGAATGCTGCTGGAACCTCTCCTCTGAAGTACAAAGTAATGAAATATTCCCTTTTAATTAAGAGTGCAAAGGTGTTCTTTGAAATCTTCCTTCTGAATTCCACCAGGAAAAAATTAGTAACTCCAGGAAGCTATAAAATCTTGAAAACATGAAGGAAATTAGAAAACAGGATGAAGTATTCCTTTGGGCTTTTGAGGCTCATTACAATAAATTCAGATACTGAGAGAAGAATGCAAAAAATCTCTGATCAAGTCAGTCAGAAGAAAACCCAAAATACCTTCACACACTGATGGGCCCCCCTGAGCCTGCCAGAGCCTCCCCATGGCCTCGTTAGAGCAGATCCCTGGAGGCCATGACTGCAGGAGGCAAAGGCCCTGTGCTGGTGGCTGTAATGCTGAGAAAACCCTTTGGTTTGTTGGATGCAGCAGAAAGGCCAAGCCCTGACCCCAGGCCCTGGGAAGGCAGGTCCTGTCCCTCACAGATGGCTCAGGGCTCTTCCTGGGGCAGTGGGGTGGGAGGGTGACCAAGGACAAGTGTAGGAAAATTCTCTGAACTCTCCTGGCTTACCATTTGCCACGGAACAAAGTCTAGAGCCTCAAATAAAAATGTTCCTGGTAGACTGTGGTGGTCCAGGCAACTCCCATGGCCAAGGTGACAAAGCCCTTGATCCTGTTGGGCCTTTCAGACTTGACAGAGCCCTGGCCACCTCTCCTGCAGGCTGTCCTACACTGTCCATGCCTGCAGCTCCTTCCCCTCAGGCTGTTGTCACCCTTCCTGCTTTCCCACCTAACACTCACCCCAGAATTTCAAGGCCTTCTCGTGTGTCTCTCTTCTCTCACTGCCTTTGCCTTGAAAACAAAACCCTGGGCTTATCCAGAACCCCTCTGGGTAAACCTCTAACACAAGGATACCCTTGGGGTGAGACTTCTTGTTCTTTCCCTCCAGTCTGAACCTCCCAAGGTGATCTTTGTGATGGTTTTGGACTACCAAGAGAAGTTCCGTCATAAAGTCATAGAACTCTTTGGGTGTGAAGGGATGTGACAGACCAAACTTGTATTTCTCATGATCACTCCAAAAGGACTGCCCATACCACCTTTGTGGAAACTTTCCATGGTACAGTCTGGAGTTTTGCTGGGATGGTTAAAAAGTCATGACTTAAGGGTGATGTCATGATAAAAAGTCCAAGACTTAAGGGTGATGTGGGCTGAGAAGAGTGTGTGCCTCAGAGCCTGGGATGGATGCTTCTGATCCCATCCCTCTACTCAGTCTTGCTCTGGGCTGGGGATTTAGGAATGCCCCAAGACATTCCTCTTATCACTGTTTCTTTGTCTGATTCTGTTAGGCCTGTTTTTTTATTTCCAAGAGAAAGAATTGCTCCTCTTAAGTGATAATCTGACACTCAGTCCTTTCACTCTTTACCAGTCAGTGGTGTCAGAGGATCTGTCAAGCATTTTCTGGAACCATGTGGTTTCAGTCCCACCAAGACCTTTCCCACGGGGCTGCTCCCAGCCAGGCAGCCCCAGCCTGTGCCATGGCCCGGGTGAGTCCCCTGCAGGGGCAGACACTGGCACTTGTCCTTCTGAGATTTCTCTCCAGATGAGCTCTGCTGCTTCTTGGTGCCTTTCATGGAGCAGAGAGGCCTGGGAGAGCTCCTGAGGAAAGACTCCATCCCAGAAGGCATTGAGTCCCTCAGCACCATTGGTGTCTTCCCTCCATGGCCATGCAGGGCCAGTTCCACAGCCATGGCTTTCTCTGCCAGGCTTTCACTTGCCAGCCCAGAACAGCTCCCTCCAGGCTCTCCCACCTCCCCTCCCCTCTCTCCCAGCACAGCCCACTTGCTGCTGGCCCCACACCAGTGCCCAGCCCAGGCTGCTCTGGGCAGTCCCACCACAGCCCCAGCCCCTCTGAAGGGCACAGCAGCTCCTGGGGGGCAGAGAGAGCTCAGACCCCCAGATGGGTGACCATGCATGGCCAAAGGAGCAGGAGGCACCCTGTGTCCCCTGCTCTCCTCTCCAGGAGATCCGCAGAGGTCTGCAGCCCCTCGGGGCCATCCCCTCTCCCCAGCCCAGCACAACAGCCCTGGCCCTTGTGCTCCTCAAGAGCTCTGACTGCTCCAGGAACAGAGCAGCCTTCCCAGGGCTGCTGCAGCCAGGGAGGGGCTTTCACTGCCCATTCATTCCTCATACACTGAGCAGGGACAGCAGACAAAAAGAAAAAAAAAAGCCATAGGTTCATTTATTACTCTTAGATGCAATGGAGGAACTTCATTTACACAATGCTTCTTGGTACCAAAATGTGGGTGCATATTAAAGTATGAGGGATGAATAATGAAATTACTTTCCATTCCCAATCATTCCTGCTGCACTGAGGAGAGATCTTGAACCAAAATTTGCTGAAGGTTCTTGATTTTTACTTAAATACAATAGACCGCCCCTGCCCTTTGATATAAATTGTCTGCATCACACAAGAAGGGTGGATAATGAGGAGGGGATGAATACCAGCATTTCTTTAAAAGGAACAGCTAAGAGAAAAAAAGAAAAAAAATTGGAAAAAAAAAGATTTTGCATTTCAAGGGATACAGTTGCAGCCAATCGCAGATTAAGGTAGGCAGTCTATAGATGGTGAAAAATCAGCTTCATCAAAGAACCCTTGAGCTCCTGGTTCCTCATGCTGTAGATTAGGGGGTTCACTGCTGGAGGAACCACCGAGTACAGAACTGCCACCACCAGGTCCAGGGATGGGGAAGAGAAAGAGGGAGGCTTCAGGTAGGCAAAGAAGCCTGTGGTGATAAACAGAGAGACCACGGCCAGGTGAGGGAGGCACGTGGAAAAGGCTTTGTGCCTTCCCTGCTCAGAGGGGATCCTCAGCACAGCCCTGAAGATCTCCACATAGGACACCACTATGAAAACAAAACACACAAATGATAAAGAGGCACTGACGACAAGAAGCCCAATTTCCCTGAGGTAGGAGTGTGAGCAGGAGAGCTTGAGGATCTGGGGGATTTCACAGAAGAACTGGTCCAGGGCATTGCCCTGGCAGAGGGGCAGGGAAAATGTATTGGCTGTGTGCAGCAGAGAATTGAGAAACCCAGTGCCCCAGGCAGCTGCTGCCATGTGGACACAAGCTCTGCTGCCCAGGAGGGTCCCGTAGTGCAGGGGTTTGCAGATGGCCACGTAGCGGTCGTAGGACATGACAGTCAGAAGAAAAAATTCTGATGACATAAAAAAGACAAGAAGAAAGAGCTGTGCAGCACATCCCTTGTAGGAGATGTCTGTGTTGTCCCAGAGGGAATTGGCCATGGCTTTGGGCAGAGTGGTGGAGATGGATCCCAGGTCAAGGAGGGAGAGGTTGAGGAGGAAGAAGTACATGGGGGTGTGGAGGTGGTGGTCACAGGCGATGGTGGTGATGATGAGGCCGTTGCCCAGGAGGGCAGCCAGGTAGATGCCCAGGAAGAGCCAGAAGTGCAAGAGCTGCAGCTCCCGCCTGTCTGCAAATGCCAGGAGGAGGAACTGCCTGATGGAGCTGCTGTTGGACATCTGATGCCTCTGGTCATGTGCACTGTTACGGAAGAAAAGACAGAGAAGTCAGGGCAAATATTTCTAAAAAAAAAATTCACTTCTTTACTGGAACCCAAAAACTGCCTCTGCATTTTCACAAAACTTTCAGCATTTCTGCTGCTTAGCAAGTGAAACCCTGAGAGTGCTGAGAGGCAAAGGGACTGTCCCTTAGTGCAGAGTAAGGACAGCCACTCTGTCCATCAGTCCTGCTCTCACCTGCAGAAAGAGGCAAAGACACTAANCCTAGAGCTAAACCCTGCTCTCTGTCACACAGCACAGTCCCCCAGCCCTTCAGATCATGGGCACTGAATTCTGATGATCCTTCCAGCAGCACTCCCCCCCACGAGAGAAGAGAAATGCTGGAGTCTCTGCCTGTGTCTCCCTGTCCCGACTCTCTTGGAAGCAGAACTTTGGCAGGTTCTCCTCTTCCCCCTGCTGCTTTCTTTGTTCTTCCCTTCTTTTTGCTGGGCTGGGGATGAGGATTTGTGTGCAGGTCAGGCACTGATGCTGCAGGTCCTGTCCTGCCACTGTGTCCATGGAGGAAAAGTATCCAAAGCACCTGAGATTTGGGGCTGTGAATACTGCAGGGTGTGGGGCTGGAGGTCACCCACCTCCCATCAGGATACCCCATCTTTATGGTCTTTGCCTCTTTCTGCAGGTGAGAGCAGGACTGATGGACAGAGCGGCTGTCTTCACTCTGCACTAAGGGACAGTCCCTTTGCCTCTCAGCACCCTCAGGGTTTCACTTGCAAAGCAGCAGAAATTCCAGGGAGTTCTGCAATAAAATTTTCTTTAGGTGTTTTGGAGAAATTGTGTTAGACTAAACCAGCCCTCATCTTCTCATCTCTGCTCTACAGGCTAGTGGTGCACTGTAATGAGAGAAAAGACAGGGAGAACTAAAAGAAAACTTTTCTAAAAAAAACTCTCTTCATTTGTTCTCAGAAACCTACAAACTGTCTTTTCCCTTTCACAAAACCTTCAGCATTATTGTTGCTCTGCAAGTGAAATCCTGAGGATGCTGAGAGGAAAAGGGACTGCCCCTTAGTGCAGAGTGAGGACAGCCAAGAGGCAAAGACCCTAAAGATGAAATATCCAGATGGGAGGGTGGGTTGACCCCCATCCCAAAACCCTGCAGTCCCCACATTTGAAAATCTCAGGTGCTTTGGATGCTTTTCCACCATGGACACAGCAGTTTTACAGGACCTGCAGCATCAGTGTCTGAGCTACACTTGAATCCTAATCCCCAGCCCAGAAAAAAGAAGGGGAAGGATGAGGGGAGCAGCAGGGGCAAGAGGGGAACCTGCCAAAGTTCTGCTGCCAAAAGAGTTGGGAAAAGGAAACAAAGGCAGACTCCAGCATTTCTCCTCTCTGGTGGGGGGGAATGCTGCTGGAAGGATCCTCAGAATTCAGTGCCCATGATCTGAAGGGCTGGGGGACTGTGCTGTGTGACAGAGAGCAGGGTTTAGCTCTAGAGAGGGCAGCAGCTCTGCAGGGGATGGCTGGGAGGTGCAGGAATCCCCCCTGCCATCATCTTCCCTGCAGGCNTCAGGAAAGCCTTTCCCTCCCCTAGCCCTGCACAACCCCTCCCAGATGTTGATAATGCCTGGCAGGCACCTCCAGCCCCTGGGAAGGGGGAGCTGGGCACATGGCAGCACAGATGCACTTCACCTCTTGTGTGAGCAGATGGAGGAGGAGGTGCCCAGCACCCCAGACCCCATGGGCTGGCTGAGGGCTGTGCTGTCACACAGACCCTCATGGACGTGGGAAGGAGATGCTCGAAGTATCTTTACAGTAAATGAGGCTGAAAGCACTGGCTGAGGTTCCTAACACACAGGAGGGTGATGCTGTAGGGACTCAAAGCCCCTAATCTCGAATCCCCAGGTGAGGTTTTCTCCCACCCTACCAAAACAGAGAAAACTGAAAGTGCAGATTGAAAAAAGCCAGGTTTCCAAGCAGGAATATGTCCTCTGTCTGTGACTATAAATATCCCCTCAGAAATACTCTGGGTATGATCTGGATCCAAGAGCAGTGCTGTCCTAGAGAACACTATGAAAACCAGGACCCTGCCCAGTCTCCTGCCAGCCACAGCTTCTGCCAGCACCAGGGAGCTCCCCGGGCAGGCTGAGAGCTGCCCCCGGCAGGCAGGCAGGCAGCAGAGTTCCTGCCCCAGCACACAGCCCCTGGGCTGCAGGACCCTGCTCTGAAGGACAGCCCTGGCCACCCCTGCCTGCACACACACCCTCACTCACTCCTCTTCACAATTCCCCTTACACCTCCAGCCCCTTCCCCCCTTCCAGCTCTCTGATATCAGCTCTGTCTCTGCAGCTTGAGGAGATGCTGCCTCCAGGAACTGCACCAGCACTGCCCTGCACCAGACACTCACCATGTCAGAAGCTGGGAAGCTTCTCCTCCACTCAGCTGGCACTCATCCCCTCCATCTTCACCCCCTTGAAGCTCTCTCTGCCTTGCTCATCTCCCCGAGATACCCTGGCAGTGCCCTCAGCCCTGCTGCGCTCTGCAGAGGAGCTGCTCCTGCCCAGAGCTCTCTCTCTGCAGCACTGCCCACTTGCCAGCAGCTCCCTCCATCCCAGGAGCCCAGCTCACGTGTCAGGAGCCCTCTGGGGGGTTGATGCTGAGCCCATGACAATTGCTCAAGAGGCAAGGAGAGGAAGCTGCAGAAGCTTCTTTCTCCACAGATTCGAGGCAGAGTCCAAATCCAAAGTGTCCCCAGGGTGTGGGGGGAGCAGGAAGCAGGAGGCAGTGATGGCAGGTGGGGAAAAGGAAGGTGCAGTTGGCTCTGGTGCTGAGGAAGCCTGGCTGTGTGTCAGGACTGCAAAGGGCCCAGCCCTGAGCCCATTCCCCAGAGGTGCCAGCCTTGAGCCCCAGCCCCTGGGAAGGCAGATCCTGTCCCTCCCTCAGCCCTCAGGGCTCTCCTGGCAGCACTGCCATGTGGAGATGGGCAATGCCAAGGGCAGGACTATGGCACTATGGCACCTCCCAGGCTCCTGCACATGGACAAGGAGGCCCTGAGCCCCAGTGCTGGAAGCTCCCCTTGTCTCCCTCCCTCCCCATGGCCATCAGGGACAGAGACAAGAGCCAGCAGCAAAGTCATGGAGAGCTTGGCTCTGCCAAGTGTGCCTCCAGCTTTTCCACAGCTTTTCCAAGCCTCTCTCATCTCCACCAGCGTCTGTCCTACGGTGTCCCATCCCCTGTGCCTCTTGCCCTGCAGGCTCTGCTCCTTCACCCGCCTGCCCCACCTTGCTGTCCCCTTCCTCTCCTGATGTCTCTGTGTCCTCCCTGCCTCTTTCTTGGCACACAGAGCCTTGGGCTGATCCAGGCTCCTGCTGGGGGATGTGGTTTTCCCCAGCATGGCCCTTGCAGTGACATTTCTTTCTTCTGCTCTCCACTCCAGGCATCCCCAGCTGCACTTTGAGCCATTCTTTCTTCCCCAAGCTGTTTCCCACTGTGAAGAAAAGCTCCAGCATGCCCAGGCACTCATAGGATACTCCTTTGCTGCTCACAGCCTGCACAGCTCTTAGGCTGTGCCCATCTGTAGGAAACAGGTGCCAGCAATCCACCAATTGCCAGGCAGTGAGCACGAGCTTGTGCTCAGCCCACCTGTGCCCAGTCAGGGCTGGCCCCAGCTGCAAATGAGCAGCATTAGGGGGCCAATAAAAGGTGGTGCTTAAGGCACATGCTCAGCTCATTCCTGAGCTAGGAGCCGAGGGGACTGGTCTGGTTCATAACACAGGACTGACCAAGATCAACCACTGCTCTACCTCTACTTATCTCAGAGCTCTGCGCTCTTCAAGAAGTTCGTTCAGCTACACCCATCAGCCTCTGTATATTGCCCATGATCTTGGGGTCTCTAAAACCTCATCTTGGGAAACTTCTGGGCACTCTCTATGGTAACTGAGTTGGCCCAAGGTCTTTTAATAATCAAATCAAACAATAATTTGTATTGGAAGGGACCTCTAAAAGTCATTCAGTCCAAACCCACTCCAGCAAGCAGGGACAGCCTTAACTAAATCAGGTTTACCAGATCCTCCTCAAGCCTCACCAATAATATCTCCAGGGATGAGGCCTCAACCACCTCCATGGGCAACCTGTTCCATTTTTTCCAGTACCCTCATGGTAAAGAACTTTTTCCGAACATGCAATCCAAATAAATTTCTTTCTAAATTAAACCCATTGCTCCTCATCGTATCAGTCCAGGCCCTTAGAAACAGTCCCTCTTCAGGATTCCACTAGGCTCCATACAGGTACTGGAAGATTCATTGTGATACTGTCAGTACCATAGACGAGAATAAAAGAGAAGGAGAAAACCTGTGTGGAAACTGAAGGAATTCCACATCTCTGCAATGGTAGATGTAGATCTCAATACTGAGGAGGAAAGGAGAATATTCAGTACACTAAATGTGCAAACACAAAGAAGGTTCTCAGGAGCATCCAACATTCATTTAGTAAGCAGAAATCTTGCTTGACTAACCTGATATCCTTCTACAAACGGATTACCAAATGGGTAGCCTAGAGGGCCAGCGGTGTTCTTGGGTGCATCAGCAAAATTGAACTAGCAGATCTAGGTTGGTTTTCCTACCCCTCTTCTCTGCCCTGGAGAGACCACACCTGGAATACTGGATGCTGTTTTGGGCTCCCCAGTTCTAGCGGGTCCCAGGGAGAGCTAGGGGGATGATTAAGGAACTTGAGCATCTCCTATGAATAAAGAGTGAGAGGATTTGGTCTGCTTAGCCTTGAGAAAAGAAGACTGAAGGGATTTTATGAGTGCTTATAAATATCTAAGTGGTGGGTGTCAAAAGGAAGGGGCCAATCTCTTTTCAGTGGAAAAATGGGTTTAAGCTACAACATAGGAAGGTCCATCTCAACATGACAAGAAACTTCTTGACTGTGAGGTTGTGGGAGCACTGGAACAGGCTGCCCAACCCTGTGAAATTTCCTAAGAAAATAGTTTGATTCCCACTCAATAGAGCCATCTGGGTATCCTCCCACCGAAGTCAAAATTCAAATTATTCATATAAATGAGTTGAAATTTCAACAGGGCTTGAGATAATTAGCTTAAGCCCCCTGTTGGGCGCCAATAAATCTGTCAGGGTTTAACGCTGGGACGGCAATTAACCGAGTGACAGAAGCTCTCTATTAATCCCCCTCCCCTCCCTGAGAAACACAGGAGAGACAATAAGGGAGAGAGACTTATGGGTTGGAAACTAAACTACACAACTTTAATGAAACAGTAATGATAAAAAGGAAAAATTACTAAATATATACAAATATATAGAAAAATGGTAGCATGTTCCTCTTCCCTCACCCCCAATTACTCTAACGTCATGAGGTGGTGGTGACAAGGTGGTGGCAGTGGCAAGGTGGCGGTGGAAAATTTTCCCTGTTTCCCTGGGAATGTTGTGTCTTTTCCTCCTCTCTGACTTCTCCCCTGTAGGCTGCAGCTGGATGTTACAGCTCCTTTGCACCAGCTCCCAACCCATCTCCCTTAGGGAACTGCTGCACTCAGGCACTGCAGGAGTTTTCCTCTTTGCAAGCTGAGAAAAGGAAAGCAATAAAGCTTCCTTATTATTCCATTTTTAGTCATATAATTATTACAGGTAGCATTAGAATAAAAGATATTATTAATATGTAACTGTATCTTACAACAGTAATATTTATATTTTTATCTCAATCCATAAATATGCTTATGTTTTCCTTCATCCAACTCTTGGGTGGTATGTGAGTGAGTGGCTGCATGTTACTCAGTGCCATTTCTATTTGTTTGGTCTGAGAGCTGTTCTTAGAGATGTGGGATTTCACACCTTCTTCACTGTGTATTGTGCTGGATTGTCATCTCTGGAGCCTGTTCAAGGTCATGATTGGGCTTTGCTGTGTGGCACTGATGGTGACACTGACCTGGAACCTGCAGTCAGAATGAACATCTCCTTCCTTCTTCATTTCTCTCCTCCTGAAGACTGTTAATAATTACAGTTCTTACCTATTCTATTAAGAGAAACCAATGCAGGAGAAATCTCCGTACTTTGTGTGTTATCTCCTGGACGTTTATTATAATTACACTTTTCACTTTTTCTCCTTCATGGAGAGGACATGATTCCTGATCATCTTATTCTCCCTATTGCTAATTACTGTAGTTGAAGTTTTTTAAAAGTTCTACTATCCTTGAGATGTCAAAACATGTACTATCCCATAAGCAGGAACCATCATGGCCTTGGGTGTGATTGATATCTTGTTCTGGGTTGCTCTCTATGAATACTTACTTGAGATCATCTTGGCATGCTTGATTTCAGCAGATGTTTCACATTCACGGATCAACTGTGCAATAACATCCATCAGTCCACCCCTCCCTCATGACCTCACCTTTATCTTGCCAATTCAGACCCACCTGAGCCACACTGACCTTAGCAGCCTGACCCACCTGCTTGTTCTCTGGATATTCTTCTGGGGCCCAACTCTCAGGTACCTGATGGACTTTTACAAAGAGGTTCCGTGGATGGGACACAGCATCTTGCCAGGGTGAAGCAGCCCAGATGCTGCCAGTTGCTGTACCCATCCCCATGGGGCATTTGTCACCATCCAGGGGTCATTCCAGAGATGGAGCACTGTCCCCTTTTCTCCTTCCCCAGTGTCTACAGCCAGCTGGGTGGCTTCCAGCTCTGCGAACTGGCTCCATTCACCTTCTCCTTCAGCAGTTTGTGCCACTTGTTGTGCAGCAATAGGCCAGGCAGGAGAGGCACTGGGGTGGCCCTGTGTGTCAGGGAGATTTTTGATTGCCCAGAGCTGAACCATGGGGAGGACTGGGGGGAGTGTGAATGGGAAAGGATCAGGGGGAAGGGCACGAAGGCAGATCCCATGGTGGGAATCTGCTCTAGAGCACCCAACCAGGATGATTTTGCAGGTCAGTTATTTTTATGATCACAAGACCTTGTTCTCATGGGGGAATTCACCTTCCAAGGTGTGTGCTGAAATACAACACAGCAGAGAGGGAACAGTCCTGGAGGTAACTGGAATGTTTAGAAGAGACCTGCCTGAGAGAGCTGGTGAGGGAACAACTGGAGGAGACCCCTCACTGGGCCTGATTTTTGTGAACACAGAAGGACTTGTGGTTTATGTGATCCTTGGAGATGCTCCTGGGCAGAGTGATCACAAAATGACAGAGGTCTCCATTCTTGGAGAAGTAAGGAGGAGGCTCAGCAGAACTGTTACCTTGGAGTTCCAGTAGGCAGATTCTGTTTCTGTTTGAGAGAGTCCCTTGGGAGGCAGTCCGAAAGGGCAAAGGAGTCCACGAAGTCTTGAAATCAAGAAGTCCAGGAAGGAACTATTAAAGGCACAGGAGCAGACTGTCCCCATCTGCTGTAAGACAAACTCCTGGGAAAAATGACCATCCTGGCTGAAAAGAGAGACCTGGTAACAACTCAGGGAAAAAGGGAGAGTTTATGGTCTTAAAAAAAAAGGTGCAGGGGACTTTGAAGATGACATGAGGCTATGAAGGGAGAAAATTAGAAGGGCTCAAGTCTACCATGAACTTTCTCTAGCTATTTCCATAAAGGACAAATAAAAATGTTTCTATTATTAGTAAGGTACGTATTATTTTTATTATTTATTTATATTAGCAATAACAGGAAGATGAAGAGAAACTCTGTACTGTCCTGCATGCCAGGAGGGAACAGTGATGAAGGATGAAAAGAAAGTTCTGGTTAAAACTCATTAAAAAAAGGAGATATTATTTTCTTTGGAAAAAGGAGCAGGACACCCAGAGGGCTACAAAGATGTCAGGAAAAAAAATCACAGGGAAAAAATTTCAAAGGCCAAACTCAGTGTGAAATGAATCCAGCTGCTGCCATTGAAGAACCTCATAAATTTTTCTATCAACATATTAACAACAAAAGGAGGGTGGAGGGCACTCCCCGTCCTTTATTGGATGCCAGGAGGAAAGAGTGAGCAAGGGTGAGGAAAAGGCTGAGGGACTGAATGGCTTCTTTGCCTCAGCCTTTAGTAGAAGGAACAGTTGTTCTCAGGTTCCACTTCCTGAGCTGGCAGACAGGGACGGGGAGCAGAACGGGGTCCTTATAATCATAGGAGAAATTGTCTCCTATGAATTGGGCCCTGCAAAGCCCAAAGGTGCCATGTCCCAGCCTGGCTCTGCCCAGGAGTCGGGCAGGGAGAAGGCAAGGCCAGGAAAAGGGATGGGTTTGGCTGCTGGAGGGGATGGGCAGAGACGGGCACAGGGGACACAAATGGTGATGCTGGTTGTGAGGTCACTTCTGCTCCAGGAGCCTGATGGGTCAGCAGTTGGGCACCGTGGGGACAAAATGTTCATCACAAACCCACTCCTGCCAGCAGAGACATGATGGGGCAGAGGGAAAGGGGAGAGGCCAAGGGGAGGTGGCTGGAATGGTGACGAGGATGAGGTCACTGCCACTGCAGCAGCCTGCCTGGCCCTCTGGAGACCTTCTGGCCAGCAAGCATTGTGAGGGCATCAGTGCATCAGAGAATCCACAGAGCAGAAATTCCACCATTGAGAAAGGGAGGGGTGAGGCAGGTACCAGACATCCCCCTGAGTTCTGCTCCTGGAGGCACCTCTGTTATAGCAAGCTGACCAGCCCTGGCAGACCGGTTTCATGGCCACCCTGCTCAGCACTGGCACTGACATTCATGAAGAATCTTTTCTTTGTCTCCAGGTCCATCATCCCCTGTTTCACCAACACCTTTTGAATTTGTGTCCTTTTAATATGAGCTGTGGTGGAGAGCCCTGCTCTCTGTTTTCCATGACCTCCTCATAGGTCCTGATAGGCTGCAGTGAGGTGTATCCAAACAATCCTTTCTCCAGATGGACAAGCCCAGCCCCCTCAGCTTCTCCTCACAAGCAAAGGCTCCAGCCCTGGCCTGTCTTGGGGGACATTCACTGACCCCCCTCCAGCTTGCCAACATTTCTCCTGTGTTGGCCAACTGAATTCCAGATGCAGTAACCTGCACAATCCCCTCCCTCCATCTCCTGGCCATACTCCTGGTCATTCAGCCCAGGGTGCTGGTGGCCTCTCTTGCTGCCAGGACACAAGACTCCTCCTGCCCAGCTTCTGCCCACCAAGGCTTTTCCCAGCCTGGGGCATGGCCAGGGTGAGTCCCTGTCAGGGGCAGAGCCTGGATTTGTCCTGGGATGTCCTGAGGCTCCTGCCCATCCGTGCTCCCCTCCTGTGCCCTTTCCCTGAGCACAGAGCCCTGCAGACCCCTTCAGTACAGACTCAGGCACAGAGGGTGTTGAGTCCCTCAGCCCAGCTCTGCTGCTGGTATCAAATCCCCACCCTGTCCCTACTCTGGCTTCCCACCAGGAGTCTCAGACCCCATTGGCAGAAACCTCCCACCCTCAGCTGACAAGGTCATCCTGGGAGTCTCTCCCATTGACCCACAGGTGAACCCTTCACACAGATGTTGGAACTGTCTTGAATTAATGGTTACTTTTTAGGTTTTGAATTGTTCCTCTGATAACCTGGCCATTCATGGCCTAGAAATGCCAATTCTTTCTCTGTATGGAGGTATTGGGGACAGGGCCAGATTCCAATATGGTCCCTCAGGGGTCGATACCAGGACCATTCCTGTTCAATATCTTCATCAGTGACACAGAGAGTGGGATCAAGTGCACCCTCAGGGAGTTTGAAAGTGACACTATGCTGAGTGGGTCAGGTGAGACACTGGAGGGACAGGATGTCAAGCAGAGCATATGGTTTTGTTAGTGGACAATCAAGGACTCTTAGTAAGTAGAACAAATTTTATAACGTAACCAGGTGAGACAAAGCAGGGACATTTCTGAGTTTTAGTAATAGAAGTCTAAACATTAATGTAGGAACATAACCATGAATGACTACAAAAACAGCAGTAGTGATAAACACAATATTAAAAAAAAAAAAAAAACAAACAAGTGTNCTCTCCTCCCTGTCAGTGCTCACAGCCCCCATCCCACCCCCTGAGTGCTCAGCTCTGCCCTGCAGACCCCTCCTGGCAGGAGCAGGACCTGTCCAGGGGCATCTCTGGCTGTGCAGGGGCTCAGGAGCAGCTCAGACAAGGGCTGAGGAGAACTGGGGTCTCTGTGCCTTCTGCAGAGTGCAGAAAGAGCTTTCCATGTCCTGGAGAGACAAGTGGGAGCAGAGCCTGAGGAGAGCCCAGAGTGGAGCAGGAAAGCCCTGCCCTGAAGGGACTCCTGAAAAGTCCCCTCAGAACTATTCTGGGCATCAGCTGGAGCTGTGAGCAGCCCTGAGCAATTCATCCCTCTCTCAGCAGCACCAGGAGCCTGCCCTGTCCTCCCTGTCTCCTGCCAGCCAGAGCTTCTGCCAGCACCAGGGAGCTCCCCGGGCAGGCTGAGAGCTGCCCCTGGCAGGCAGGCAGGCAGCAGAGTCCCTGCCCCAGCACACAGCCCCTGGGCTGCAGGACCCTGCTCTGAAGGACAGCCCTGGCCACCCCTGCCTGCACACACACCCTCACTCACTCACTCCTCTTGACAATTCCCCTTACACCTCCAGCCCCTTCCCCCCTTCCAGCTCCCTGATATCAGCTCTGGCTCTGCAGCTTGAGGAGATGCTGCCTCCAGGAACTGCACCAGCACTGCCCTGCACCAGACACTCCCCCTGTCAGAAGCTGGGAAGCTTCTCCTCCACTCAGCTGGCACTCATTCCCTCCATCTTCACCCCCTTGAAGCTCTCTCTGCCTTGCTCATCTCCCCGAGATACCCTGGCAGTGCCCTCAGCCCTGCTGCGCTCTGCAGAGGAGCTGCTCCTGCCCAGAGCTCTCTCTCTGCAGCACTGCCCACTTGCCAGCAGCTCCCTCCATCCCAGGAGCCCAGCTCACGTGTCAGGAGCCCTCTGGGGGGGTTGATGCTGAGCCCATGACAATTGCTCAAGAGGCAAGGAGAGGAACCTGCAGAAGCTTCTTTCTCCACAAGTCCAATTCCAGAGTCCAAGTCCAAAGTTTCTTGCTGTCTGCCTGGCTCCCCCTGAGGGGAGGGGAGGGGGGACAGGCCTGAGAAAGCGTCCCCAGGGTGGGGGGGAGCAGGAAGCAGGAGGCAGTGATGGCAGGTGGGGAAAAGGAAGGTGCAGGTGGCTCTGGTGCTGAGGAAGCCTGGCTGTGTGTCAGGACTGCAAAGGGCCCAGCCCTGAGGCCATTCCCCAAAGGTGCCAGCCCTGAGCCCCAGCCCCTGGGAAGGCAGATCCTGTCCCTCCCTCAGCCCTCAGGGCTCTCCTGGCAGCACTGCCATCTGGAGATGGGCAATTCCAAGGGCAGGACTATGGCACTATGGCACCTCCCAGGCTCCTGCCCATGGACAAGGAGGCCCTGAGCCCCAGTGCTGGAAGCTCCACTTGTCTCCCTCCCTCCCCATGGCCATCAGGGACAGAGACAAGAGCCAGCAGCAAAGTCATGGAGAGCTTGGCTCTGCCAAGTGTGCCTCCAGCTTTTCCACAGCTTTTCCAAGCCTCTCTCATCTCCACCACAGTCTGTCCTGTGGTGTCCCATCCCCTGTGCCTCTTGCCCTGCAGGCTCTGCTCCTTCACCCGCCTGCCCCACCTTGCTGTCCCCTTCCTCTCCTGACATCTCTGTGTCCTCCCTGCCTCTGCCTTGGCACACAGAGCCTTGGGCTGATCCAGGCTCCTGCTGGGGGATCTGGTGTTCCCCAGCATGGCCCTTGCAGTGACATTTCTTTCTTCTGCTCTCCACTCCAGGCATCCCCAGCTGCACTTTGGGCCATTCTTTCTTGCCCAAGCTCTTTTCCACTGTGAAGAAAAGCTTCACTGTGGCCAGACCCACCCTTCAGGCATTCCCAGGATACTGCCCCACTGCCCACAGTCTGCATAGAGCTGAACCTTGGCCAATCACCCTCTGCAGACTGGGCATGGTCTTGGGGCCTCAAAACCCATCTTGGGAGATCTCTGGGCACTCCCCATGGTAACTGAAGTGGCTGAAGGTCATATCATCATAGAATCACAGAATTATTTTTTTAGAAGGGACCTCTCATGGTCATCCCTTCCAACCCCCCTGCAGTAATCAGGGAAAGCCTCAACTAGATCATGTTACTCAGAGCCTCCTCATGCCTTACCATGAATATCTCCAGGGATGAGGCCTCAACCATTCACTGGGAAACCTGTTCCATTTTTCTGCTAGTCTCATGGTAAAGAACCTTTTCTTAACATCCAATCCAAACAAACTCCTTTCTAACTTTAACCCATTGATCCTCCACCTGTCAGTCCAGGCCCTTGGAAACAGTCCCTCTTCAGGATTCCACTAGGTTCCCTGAAGATTCTGGAAAGTCCACTGTTCTACAGTCAATACCACACAGGAGGATGAAAGAGGTTGAGTAGAAAACTTGTGTTGAAACTGAGGGGATTCCACATCTCTGCAATGGTTGATGTAGCTCTCAATACTGAGAAGTCTGCCTGACAGAATATTCAGTACTCTGAGTGTGCAAACACAAAGTTCTCAGGAGCTGCCAACATTGATTTACTAAGGAGAAATCTTGTTTGACTAACCTGATTTACTTCTACAAAGGGATGATCAAATGAGCAGATGAAGGGAGAACAGTGGATGTCATATACCTTGACTTCAGTAAAGCTTTAGACACTGTCTCCCATAACATCCTCATATCAAAAGTCAAGTAATGTGGGACAGATGGTTGGACTGTGAGGTGGCTTTTTGACTGGCTCAACAACAGAGTCAGAGGGCTGTAATGAGGGCCAGAGAGTCAAGTTGGAGGCCTGTGGCCAGTGGTGTTCCCCAGGGATCAGTACGGGGTCCAGTTTTGTTCAATCTCTTCATCAAGGACCTGGATGAGGGGATAGAGTGTACCCTCAGCAAGTTCACAGATGATCCAAAGCCTGGGAGAGGTGGCTGAGACACCAGTAGTCTGTGCTGCTCTCCATCAGACCTGGACAGTCTGGGGAGCTGGGCAAAGGTGAACTTCATCAAATTTAATAAGGACAAGTGTAGTGTCCTGTAGTGTGCCAAGTTGTAGAGCACTGGAACAGGCTGTGGAGTCTCCTTCTCTGGAGACTTTCAACACATACCTGGGTGTGTTCCTGTGTGGCCTGCCCTGGGTGATCCTGCTTTGGCAGAGGGGTTGGACTGGATGATCTCTAGAGGTCCCTTCCAACCCCTAACATTCTATGGTTCTGTGATTTTATGACCTCAGTCCCTGGGACAGTGATGGGGTCCAGCCTGCTCCAGGTGAAGGAGAAAGAGGGGATTGGTGAAGCAGAGTGGGCAGGGGACAGAAAGGCATGGGGTGCACCTGGCCTTTAGCAAGCCCTTTGACATGCTCTGCCATTGTCCTGTTGTAGCCAGACTGGTGATGTCTGGATTGAAGAGGTGGGTGATGTGGTGGGTGGGAAGTTCACCAGATGATGAGGGTCACAGTGCCAGCAGTGATCCAAAGTCCTCCTGGCAAGCAGTAAGGGTGTGTCAGTGTCCAGAACATGTGCCAACAATGTTTCTTGTCTTTATAATCCCCCTATGGGGTGGATGAAGCCACGCTGGGGAA
>JAAWXA010000754.1:5441-18553 GCA_038090715.1 Florisuga fusca | reverse complement strand
TTCTAGGGAAGGCACAGGAAAAAAAAGGGTAAAGGGAAAAGGGGAAGGGAGTCAGATTCGTTTACCGCGTTGCTGTAGCAGTATGAAGAAAAAAAAACCACTCCGCCTCTTTTGCCTCAGGGCTTTTTGTCGCTCTGCGTCGGGCTGACGAAGTTATTAGAATGGCTTTTCATGTGATTCTTTGGTGCCGGGTGGTTCACACGTGGCTTTCTCCGTGTTGTGGGCTGTCAGGCTGGAAGGCAGGCTGCAGGCAGGCTGCAGGCAGGCTTCTCTTCGGTTCTTTTCAGGGGTATTTTTATAATGAAAATGGGGAGCGGGCCCCCCTTTTTTTTCTCCCTTGTGCGAGTTATTGATAAACCGATAGTTTCGGAGCGGAGCATTCTTCCGGAGACAACTTATCAGTCGGTTTAGATATGTTAATTTCCTGATGTCTAGCCCAAAATGCCAGACGCCAGGAGACTTGTTTTCCTGTTTACCGTCTTTAGATATGTAAATGTGTTTGATATGTAAGCTTAAGAAAGAAACTTACTCAAGAAACTCACACACTTAAAATTGTGCCTCAGAAGATACCTTTACCCTTAGCTTCACAGAGGCAAAAATTTCTATAGGTATATTAATGACAAAAGGAAGACTACGGAAGGTGTGGGCCCCCTCAGAAAGGAAAGAGGAAAACTAGTGACAAGTGATATGGACTCCTTAGCTCTCTAACTGTCGTTTCACGTCCTGTATGGGTGAAACAGAGCAAGGCCCTGGTAGGGTTAACTCCTGTAATGTAACAGAGCAAGGCCCTGAAAAGGCTAACTCCTGTCTTGAAGATAATTCAGACTGTAGATCCTGTTCTTAAAACAAGACATTTCCAAGGTTAGCCAGGCACCAGAAGAATGTAAACACCCACACAAAAGAACATAAAGATGTCACAACTAGCAAAAAAGAGACAAAGTAATGGCTTGAGTCTGATATCGTCTTGCAACACCATAGTGGAGTCAGCAAAATCAAGAAAGGTAAAAAGTTCAAGCCTGAGGAAGACTTTTTTACTTCATCCAAAGACCCCCTGAAGACCCCAGAACATCTCCCCAAAAGACGACTACGCCCAGACTCCGTCCTGACTCCGCCAATTATGAAAATTAAAATTACATGTTGCAATCATATGAATATGTATGTAAAGATGTTGCAACCTCCCCTGAAACTGTATAAATTGCCCAACTTTTTACTGACACCTCGGAACTCTTTTTCCAGCATCGGCTGTGGGTTCCCCAACATTGCAACAAATACCTTTGCTGTTTAAAGGCTTAAAACTCTGTCTCTAAACAGTTCTGTTAGGCCTTTTTGGGCTTCATGGGAAGCAAGGAGTCTCTGTTGATTCAGTATAGCCGGTGATAGACTACGATGGATGCTGTCGGCACCTTTTGTTCCTTCACCTTCATCAGGCCCACAATGGAAGAGTCATCTGAGGGCCAAGGAAAGCAAGACAAGATGACCAAGAAGTTAAACTCTGCTTCTGCCTGGACTCGTGTCTCCCATGTCAGGAGAAGACATCCTCCTACGAAACCAGCAAAGCGGAGCTGGCTGACACTTGCAGGATCCTGGATGACATGGCTCGGCAGAAGCCAAGCTGCAGATTGACCTGTGCATGCTCCGCTGTGAATGGGAGCAGCTGCTCAGCAGCTATACAAAAAAATGATCTGATCTAAATGGAGTCCAAGCCAAAATGTGAGAGACTAAACCAGACCTCAGTTCTAAGGAAGCTTCACTGGCCACAGTCTTGGTGATAAACAAACTCTAGAGGGAGAAATGGAGGATTTAAAAGGTCAACTCTATAAGGAATGGAAGAAAGGACATCTAGAAGGCAGGGCATGTAAGGAAGCTATCCAAGCATCATGAGACTGCAGAGGCAATCAGGTAAAAAAAATCAGGTGTTGCCAATCACGAGGAGGAAGTATGAGCTCCTGTTAAGCCCACCTGTGCCCTATTAGGTTTGGCCCCCACTGCGCATGAGCAGAACTGGGGGACCAATAAAATGTGAGCTTCCAAAGACATGGGGAGCGCTTCTCTAGAGCCGCCAGAGGAGGGGGCTGAACAGTCTCCCGTTTTTGGGTTTTTTTTTTCGGTCACCCTGATGTGATTCGAACACGCAACCTTCTGATCTGGGGTCAGATGCGCTACTGTTGCGCCACGAGTTCCCACCTTCTCCCGTTTTTGGTGGTGCTCGGATGTGATTCGAACCCACAGCCTTCTGATCTGCAGTCAGAGTCGCTACTGCTGCGCTAACAGGAGCGCATGCCTTCCTCCTCGTGATTGGCAACACCTGTCTTTACCTGATTGCCTCTGCATGAGACCTGGTTAGAAAAGCTAAAGCTCAGTTAGAATCAAATCTAGCCAGGGAGATCAAGGGGTATGGCAAAAATTTCTATAGGTATATTAATGACAAAAGGAAGATTATGGAAGGTGTGGGCCCCCTCAGAAAGGAAACAGGAAAACTAGTGACAAGTGATATGGAGAAGGCTGAGGTTCTCAACGACTTCTGTACCTCAGTCTTCACTGGCAAGGGCACCAGCCACACTCCCTAAGTCACAGAAGACAATGGCAAGGGTTGGAAGGATGAACTGCGCATTTTAAGTGAAGATCAGATTTGTGACCATCTGAAGAAACTGATATTGGACAAGTCCATGGGACCCGACAGGATACACCCACGGGTACTGAGGGAACTGGCAGATGGGATTGCTAAACCACTGTCTATTAAATTCCAAAAGTCATGGCAGTCCAGTGAAGTCCCCACTGCCTCGAAAAGTGGAAACACAAACCCCATTTTCAAAAAGGGAAAGAAGAAGGATCCAGTGAACTATAGCAAAATCAGTCTCACCTCTGTGCTGGGTAAGATCATGGGGCAGATCCTCCTGGAGGCATTGCTGAAGAAGAATAATGAAGAGGTGATTTGGTATAATCAACATGGTTTCACCAAGGGCAAATCGTGACTGACAAACTTTGTGGCATTCTATGAGAACGTCATATCATCAATAGACACGGGAAGAGCAATCTTTGTTGTTTACCTGGACCTGAGCAAAGCCTTTGATACTGTTGCAAGAAAAGTGACTTTTTGGAAACGTATTAAGGGTTAATGTATTCGGGGTTGCAAATCATAGCAAACACTAGTATAAAGAATGTGCTGATTCTGGGGAACAATAATTAAAGGAACTAGCAGGGCATATAGAACATAAGTAACTAACAGAGCATGTAGAGCACAAGTAAGCTGACACTCTGTACTAGAGATAGGATATGGTATGTTATGTTCAGGTGGTGGGAAGGAGTTAAACAATAAGCCCTGGTAGAAGATGTCAAGCCATTGTTATTTACATGATTAATGGAACTGTCTTGTGATCTGACTCTGCATGAAACTTAAGATTGTAAAAGGTATAAAAGCTGGAATCAAAATATGGGTCGTGGGACTCCTGACTTTGGACACTAGTCCTCAGGTTTCCCCGGCCCTTGAAATAAAGCACCGCACAAAACTAACTCAGTTGGTTTGTGTCTCAGTTCGGGCAACAATACTGTCCCTCACAACATCCTGGTCTCCAAGCTGGTAAAATATGGGTTTGATGGATGGACCACTCGGTGGATAAAGAACTGGCTTTATGGCTGCATCCAAAGAGTGGCTGCCAACGGGTCCATGTCCAAGTGGAGGCCAGTGAAAAGTGGAGTCCCTCAAGGATCAGTATTTGCACCAGCCTTTTTAAAAATCTTTGTTGGTGACATGGACGGTGGCATTGAGTGCACCCTCAGCAAGTTCACTGATGACACCAAGCCGTATGGTGTGTCTGACACGCCGGAGGGAAGGGATTTCATTAGAGGTACCTTGACAGTCTGGAGAGGTGGGCCCATGCCAACCTCATGAAGTTCAACAAGACGAAGTGCAAGTTCCTGCATCTGGGTTGAGGCAACCTCAAGCACTGATATAGTCTGGGCAATAGCTGGCTTGAGAGCAGACCTGGGGAAAAAGACGAGAAGTTCAAAAAGAGCAGTCAGTGTACATTTGGAGCCCAGAACACTCGCTGTATCCTTGGCTGCATCAAGCGAAGTGTGGCCAGCATGTCAAGGGAGGTGATTCTCCCCCTCTAATCTGCTCTTGTGAGACCCCACTTGGAGTACTGAATCCCCTTCTGGAGCCTCTGTTATAAGAAAGACATGGATGTGCAGAAGCATGTTGAGAGAAAGGCCATGAGAATGGTCAGAAGCATTATGGTCCATAACTATTTTATTTGGTTTTTTAGAGGAAATATTAGTTACTCCACATACTCTCCCTAAAAATTGCAGAAGTCACCAACCTGAAAAGTTAATAGAATTAAAACATTTTATTTAAGTGAAAAGAACACTACTCTGGAAAGGGGTCTCAGGAAGGGGTTAATAGTGGGAGAAAATGCAGGAAAACACTTATGAACAAATGAATAACCCACAGGAGAAAGCTTTTAAGAAAAGAAAAGGAAAACAAAGGGAACAGATTATCAGTTTCACCATCCAAAGTTCCTGGAGAATCGCGCCTCACCACAGCGGACTGAAGCCAATGGTGTAGAAGTGTTGTAGAATGTCGTAGAATACCCTGGAATCGGGGTGTGCACAATTCCATGTCTGTGTATATAATCCCTTATCTGAGGCCAATTACATCGGCCCTTACTACTGACCTTACACAGCTGGGATTCGTTCTCTATAGGTAAACACATCGGATGTCCAGTAATAAGTTATGTTAGTGCAAGGTGGTGGGGGGTGTGTTCACTCAAGCACTATATAAGAATAGTAACTGCGCAACAAAGTTAGAAGCTTGTTTATCAATCACATTGTATGTAAGAGTCTTCCCTCGATCCGCCTCAACAAATGGACTTGAATTCAGGGACCTTGAATTCAGGGAACCTGCAATCGTGTCGGTGAAAAGACCGATTTCGGCAGGGCAAGGAGCAGCCTACGGAGACCGCAAAATCGGCACTGAAATGACGAGCCCGGGTTGTGCAGGCAGGAAGCGTGCAGCGGCAAACAAGAAACCAGCACTGACGCTGGCATAGGGGTGCTGCTCGAGCCTGAGAAGAAGTGAGGAACTCCCGAACTGGGTCTGGGCTACAGGCTCTGAAAATCACTGCCGGCACAGGTACAAATTGCTCCTCTTACACGGTTATAAGTTGTACAAAGAAAAGCGTGGTCACGCTATGGAGGACAAAGTAGCCCTGAACTTATTTATAAGCTTCTTATAGGAACGTCCAGTAAAAGATACAGATCTTAAAAAGGACCCTTCAACGCTTTTAACATATGGCCGTGAGCATCGACTGTTTACCGATCCGTCTAAATTGTTTGATGAGAAAGAATGGAAAGATCTGGGGTATATTTTGTGGAACAAGCGCGGATAAAACAGCGTGGAAGTTAATGAAACCGTGGCGTACAGTCATAAACTGCTTGCAATGTTATCGCGCTGAAAAGAAAATTGCCGCGGTCTCCAAGGCAAACTTAGAAGGGCAAAAAGTACCGGGCATGCACCAGCTAGGGATTGATTGTGACCCCAGCCCCGCTACGGAGGAAAAGATGATTGTACAAATTGCTCAGAATTCCGGCAGCATTCCCGCTTGCTTAACCGCGTCCGCGCCCCCTCCTCCCGAAAATAGCGTCTCCAGCTTCGTGAGCGGAGAGGCACCGGAAGTGTCTCCTCCGAGCGCCGGAAACATACTGAGCTGGAAGCCCGAAACTTCATCTTCCGGCGTGGGCGGTTCCGACCAGGGGACACGCCACCACCCCGCTCCCCCCATGGCAGTACAAGCAGCTGCTGCTCACTACCAAAATAAACCGTGATTTCCTTACAAAACGCGAACTGCTGATTTAATCACAAGGGTTTAATTGGTCGCAAATTCAGAAGGACGCTACGCAGAATAGAGATTATGATTTGTGTGCAGACATCAAAACCCTTCCGCAAGCTTTCCCCATGACATACGAAACGGATGATCAGGGAAATATACAAGCACACTATGGCCCTTTAGATTGGAAGTTATTAACTCAACTAAGAGCTACTGTTAATGAATGTGGGCTGCATGGTGAACCAGTCAAACAAATGATAAATTATATTTTGGGGTCAGGATTGTTGCTTCCTGAGGATATAAAGGGAATAATAAGGATGATTACTACTAAGTCAGCTCTAATGCTATGGCAGTCTCATTGGCATCGACTGTGTCAGAGGTACGTGGTCATTCCTAAACATCAGAATGATACTATGTATGGTGTAACTGTTGATCAGCTTATGGGTACTGGTGACTTTGCTACTAGCGACACGCAAGTACAATTGGGCCCAGACAGACTTAGGCAGTCCATGAGCCTTGCGAAGGAGGCTTTAAGTAGAGTCAGAACTACACCAGCCGTTCCATCCTATATGTCAATCAAGCAAAGCAGAGAAGAACCATTTGCAAAATTTATAGATAGACTCACTGATGCAATCAATCAGGACTCTGTGCCAGAGTGGATGAAAAGTGCTTTGCTCCATCAGTGTGTACTTGCAAATAGCAATGAGCCTACAAGAAATGTAATTTCTACCTTGCCAGCCGATTCAACAATTGAGGATATGCTAGAGAGAATGGTAAAAATCCCAGTTGGGACCCAGGCAATGTTAGTAGAAGCAATACAGGGTGTAGGGAAAGATCTGATGCAAGCACAGCAGCAAGCCTTCGCAGCATTAGCCCCGTTACGTCCTACTAACACCAAACACCCTCATGAATCAACCATTACATGCTTTTGCTGCGGTGGCCGTGGGCACGTCCGATCACAGTGCCCTAAATCCAAAGTCTGGCGTTGGCGTTGCAAAGAAAATAGTCATGCTACTGAGGCCTGCAAGAACCAGGAAAACGGGTCGAAGAGCACGAGAAGCCAGGGCGCGAAGACCCCAACTGTGGCTCCAGTTTGGTTTCCTCCACACAACTCCAGCCAGTCACTTCCCTCCGGCCAGCAACCAGTGGAAGTCTCGGGCTGGACCTGGCAGTAACAGTAGATGTGACTTTTATTGACAGTAAGCCCCAAAAGATACCCATGGGCATCACCGGTCCAGTAAAACATGAGGGAAAGCCATGTGGAGCCCTCTTATTTGGACAATCATCTGCTGGACTTAAAGGTTTATTTGCGTTACCAGGAGTAATTGACAGTGACTACACTGGAGAAATTTGCATCGTAGCAATGACTTGGAATCCACCCATGGTGATCCCAAAAGGCACTCGTATTGCCCAGCTAGTTCCAACACAACAGCTAATTGATGCTGCCGCTGCATCTTCAACACCTGCTCCTCAGGTAAGTGGATTTGGCTCTACAGGAAAGGCAGCTCCACTATGCCTTCCGATGGATCAGCACCCCAAAGAACCGATCCTGTTTGAACATCAACAAGAACAGTGTCGCCTTACAGCGTTACTGGATACCGGGGTAGATATCACTATCGTTGACAAACGGCTTTCGCCTCGTCACTGGCCTGCTGCCCCAATGATATCTGGGGTAGAAGGTGCAGGAAGTGCAGCTCAAGTAAAAAAAAAAGAATGCAAAAGGTCTGTCTCACTGTCGATGGTTGTAAAAGTACTCTATTTATCACCATCATGCCATTGCCAAAAAAATGTAGAAGCCCTCGTTGTCTGAGACGTCCTAGGGCAAATCGGAGCTCTCCTGGTGACAAAAAACCATTTTTAATAGCGATCACTTCTTGGGCTTTCCCGATCCCACTAACATGGTTATCACAAGAGCCGGTGTGGATTGAGCAGTGGCTGCTAAAACGAGACAGCCTCATACAAGCACATGCGTTAGTGCAAGAGCAATTACTGCAAGGACTCCAGAAAGCACCTGAAAAGATACAGCTTACAGTGCCATGGAAGTACCTGGGATGGCATATCACTGAATCACAAATCAGACCCCAAAAAGCTGCTCTTCATCTGACTCTAAAAACCCTGCACGATGTTCAGCGATTCTTAGGCGACGTTCAATGGTTGCACACTGTTGTCAGTATAACAAATAACCAATTGCAACTGCTACGACTGCTTCTTAAAGGTACTGACCTATCTTCCCCTGTCACCCTCTCAGCAGCTCAACAACAGGCCGTAACTGAGATTGGCCTGACCATTTCTCAGCGCTGCATAGATCGTCGTGATGTGGACTTGCCCATTGATTTGACCATTCTCACGGGAAAGCAACATTTGCTGGGAGCACTTACACAGTCTAAAAAGAAAAAGGGGGAGATTGGGCCTGCTGATATTCGTGTACTAGAATGGATCTTCGGTCCATTACAGCCAAAGACTACATTCCAAACAAAGATTGAGGTGCTGGTCCCTTCTAATTCGCAAAGGCCGAACCCGTATTATACAAAGTACGGGAGAGGAACCCAGTACGATTTATGTCCCAATGAAACAAGGAGAGTTGGATTGGTATTTACAGCACTCTCCAGCCCTAAAGTCCAGCCTTCTAGAAGCTGCACAAACCATTGATCTTTCCCCGTTGCGATCTACTGTGTTAAAGTGGATGTCCTTGCATGAATGGATTCCTGTTCCAAAACAATCTGAAAACCCTCTTCCAGATGCATTAACAGTCTTCACAGATGCAGGAAAACGCTCACAACAAGCTGCAGTGACATGGCAAGATAAAGAGCAATGGTTCCATGAACTTTTCCCCACACAAGAGGGTGATAGCTTAC
The DNA here is from genome assembly GCA_038090715.1 of Florisuga fusca. Taxonomy (NCBI): domain Eukaryota; kingdom Metazoa; phylum Chordata; class Aves; order Apodiformes; family Trochilidae; genus Florisuga; species Florisuga fusca. The sequence continues at coordinate 9,873 of JAAWXA010000754.1, read as the reverse complement.
AGACTGTAGAATTACCAGCCATCGTCTATGCCTTTTCACGGTTGATGAATGTGCATATCAATGTCATATCAGATTCCCTATATGCTGTAGGAATTGTCCAGTGAATTGAAGATGTCCATCTAAAAGACGTAGTGAATCAGTGATTAAATGACTTATTTCGTCAACTGCTGGCTGCCATTCAACAAAGAGATCAACCCTATGCCATCATTCACATTCGAAGTCACCAATGGTCTGAGGGCCTGGGAGAAGGCAATGCCCGAGCAGATAGGCTGGTTTCTCTATCTGTACCCATGGACGAGTTCACCAAAGCAAGAAATGCGCATGCCACGTTTCATCAGAATGCTAGAGGACTGCACCGTCACTTCCAGATTTCCATGGACGAAGCCAGAGGCATCATGAAAGCTTGCCCACAGTGTAATCAACAGGGACTGGGTCTCGGCCTCGGAGTTAACCCCCGAGGTCTTGGCCCAAATGAAAAGTGGCAGATGGATGTTACTCATGTACCAGAATTTGGAAGGCTTAAATATGTCCATGTTACCATTGATACTTACAGCCATTTTATCAGCCTGGTGAAAAAGCGTTACAAGTGATACGACACCTCACCATTTGTTTAGCCGTCATGGGTGTTCCAGAGCAGATAAAGACAGATAACGGACTGGCCTACGTTAGTAACAAGCTAACTCGTTTTTTCCAACAATGGGGAATTAAGCATATTACAGGCGTTCCCCACTCTCCTATAGGTCAGGCTATAGTTGAGAGGGCAAATCAAACATTGAAAGACTATCTAAAGAAGTTTACAGACTTGCAAGACCCACAAGAGCGTTTGGGAAAAACTCTGTTTGTACTAAATTACTTGTGCATATTTTGGGACCAAAAGTTAGCACTTGCATATGTTCATGGCACAGTAGCCCAACAAGCCAACTCCCTTGAAACTCCACTATATGTGACCTATAGGGATCCCACCACAGGTTTATGGCAAGGACAAGCAGTAGTTAGTTACTTAGGCAGAGGCCACATGTGTGTTTCCACTCCTACAGGTTCCCTGTGGGTTCCCAGCAAGTGGACCCGACTAGCTCCTGCTCCCCCAAATCCAGAAGCGTAAGCTCAAGAGCAGAAATGGTTGTATTGAGTGGTTAACATCTCAAAAACAGAGATTCTTGTATTAGCCTTGTCATAGCCATCACTAGAGTGTTAGGTTTTGATTGTTTCGTTTACTGTTATTTACCTTTCTGCCAAGTTACTTAACACCACAACCACCTTGTATTGCATGTTTACCTGGTAAAGTACCCTCAGAGACCCCAAGATGTATCCCTAGAAGAATAATTCTGTGCAGACTTCACTCACACTTCACCTTTATAACTGTTGTAGTTACATTATGAATACTGCAGTTTTATGTTACAATCCTAGGCCTAGGTCTTTTATATATCAATTCGGGAACCATGAAGGAATTCGGACTACATTGTGATGTGAGCTGGTGGGGTTCGGGAATGCCTGTAAGGGGCCCCCTGATGAAAATTTTGTCGGACAGGTCTTCCCTATCCTCCCCTTGGCCTTACGTACTGATGTATACCACACCTTCCTAAAACCAAACTCCATTGTTGCGTTCCTAAATTTAATTAGGTAAGATTCATAATTTATGTTACTAGTGTGTTGTTTACATTAAGTTAGTTATATAAGACTACGTTGGTAAATTAAGTTGTTTAAGAAGATATTTTATTGTTTGTATTTATAGGTTTTGCATGTTTTGTTATTTTATATTTTGTTGGTTTGAAAGCTAGTATGGCAGAGAATGTTAACCAGACGTTCTTGTGCAAAAAGAAAAAGGGGGATATGCTGTAGAATACCCTGGAATCGGGGTGTGCACAATTCCATGTCTGTGTATATAATCCCTTATCTGAGGCCAATTACATCTGCCCTTACTACTGACCTTATGCATCTGGGATTCGTTCTCTATAGGTAAACACACCGGGTGTCCAGTAGTAAGTTATGTTAGTGCAAGGTGGATGGGGTGTGTTCACACAAGCACTATATAAGAATTGTAACTGCGCAATAAAGTTAGAAGCTTGCTTATCAATCACATTGATTGTACGAGTCTTCCCTCGATCCGCCTCAACATAGAAGGAAGTAGTTTGAGTTGAAATGGAACGTTACGCTGCTGCTGCTTCCCTCTCGCTGCTTCCCGTCACTGGTAGATTTTCTCCTTTTTCCTCTGAATTTTATAGTAAAAAATATCTGCTTCTCATCAATCATTGACAGAGATTGATAACTGGTAACTGCAGGCCTTGCTTCTGGTATTCATGCTTTGCCAGAGTTTGTTAGTTCTTGTATTTGACACCAGTTTGCATTACTGGTCTAGCAACTTGGTGTAAAGGTTACATCTTACCAACATGAATAAGATACAGGTACTAAAAAACACTTTTCCCAAATGGAGACGTTTACAACATGTACTGAATGGAAAGTGAAACACTGAAATTCACAGGGTCTTAAAAATTAATTTAGGATATTCTCCCAATCGGTTTTTACATAAATCACATGAGGAAATTATTTGTTTACGTTCATTGTGCAATACTGACCAACCACAGGACTGCGCTTCCTTATACAAATCAAAAACACCTGAATGACCTCTTTTGCAATTAATCTATTCCGTCCGCTTATGGAATTTCGGCACGCCCACAATAAAAGTTGGACTTAAAACAGAAAGACATTATTGTGCCTTGCCACTCTGCATTTAACTCCCTAATTTGGACCATAAGAAAACCAAATTGTAAATGGAAAATGACAGTAGATTATAATAAATTAAATACTGGTACCAAACAATCGACCACAGCTGTTCCAAACATTTCAGATTTGGTATTAGAAAAAGAGAAAGCAGCACATTCTGTGCTTGCCTCCTTTGATTTGAAAGATATGTTTTTTCAGATTCCCATTGACTCAGAGGATCAAAAATATTTGCCTTCACTTGGGATGGAATACAATATACCTTCACAAGATTGCCCCAGTGTAACAAACATTCACCAATACTCAAGCACCATGATCTTGCCCATGAGCTAGAAAGCATTGTTGAGATAAAAAATAAACTGATTTTAAAAATCGTTAAAGAGACTGATGATGTACTTATAGGAGGCAAAACTGAGGTGGTTGTGAGAACCGTTTACGACACCATAATTGGGCACTTAATGACTTTGCAAAAAAAAATTTCTGAGGAGAAAAGACAGCCTCTGTCCCAAGAGGCAAAATTTTTACCAATCAAATGGAAAGGGGAGACAAGGAATATTCCCCCTGATGCTCTATCTCACTAAGGAGGCATAAAAGCACCCACAAATAAAAAGGAGTAAATAAAAACCAGGAACCTTACAATAGTGGAGAAGGTACATCCCTGACCTTTCAATAATTCCACACTCTTTACATGATCTGTTAAAAAACACCAACATTACGAATGGAACCATTCCCACGATGAGGTGCGAAAACTAATGCTTTTGGAAGCACAGACATTTCAAATGCTGGGACTTATTAACCCATATGACACAATACCAATGGAATGGTGTTCTTCCTCTAGAGCATTATCATATCACTTTTGGTAAAAGGGGCTGAGGTAAACACTTTGAAAATATGAGACTTTCTCTTGAATCAGTATTTTTTCTACTCTTTTAAAAATATATCAAACCTATTTTCAATTAACAGATTTTTACCCCAAACTTAACTAGCTTCTGTTTTATATCGTTCCTGGCAGGCGCCTAAAGAAAAGAGTTCTAATCAGAAGGTCTCCTGGTATGCTGTCAAGACAAAGATAATAAATTTAGCAAGGTTACAAGGACTGAAGGATTCCACTAATTAAAAGAGAAGTTAGGGTTAGGGTTAGAGTTAGTGTGTGCCAGTGATTTATGAAAAGACAGAACCCTTTTTTGCTGTATATAAACTCAAAGAGAAAAGAAGACGCTGGCTCTCTCTTCCCCCCCTACCTTTCGCCACTTCGGCTTCAGCTACGGGACATCACTAGCAGAGCAGGAAAAAAAAGCGGAGAACAGAAGTAATGTAAACGCTTTAAAAATACAAAATATGTCTCTCGAATAATTTTTTTTTCTTCTCTCTGCTCTTTTAAAACATACCAAACATACTCTCAATTAACAGATCTTTACCTCACTATACCTGACAGGCACCTAAAGATAAGAGTGCTTATCAGGTTGCCTCCTGGTGCATGATCAGACAAAGACAATGAAATTAGCAGGACGGCAAAGACTGAAAGATAAGGGAGATACTTGGGATAGCAAAAGCCTGTGTCATCTTTGCCAAATCTGTGTGCCAATCATTTATGCAAAAGACAGAACCCTTTTTTGCTATATAAAAAATCCAAGAGAAAAGGAGAAGTGCGCGGCTCTTTTTCCCCGAGGACATCAACCAAGCAGGAACAACGGGTCCTTCGCCCCCCCCCCCC
>JAAWXA010000752.1:0-19343 GCA_038090715.1 Florisuga fusca | reverse complement strand
AATGCCTCCAGGGATGGGGACTCCACCCCCCTCACCCCAAAGAATTTCTTCCTCCTCTCCAACCTCAATCTCCCCTCTCTCTCCCACTTGGAAACCATTTCCCCTTGTCCTCTCCCTACCCCCCGTGTCCAAAGCCCTCCCCCAGCTTTCTTGTAGCCCCTTCAGATATTGGGAGGTTGCTCTGAGCTCCCCTGGGAGCCTCCTCTTCTCCAGGCTGAACAACCCCAATCCCTCAGCCTGGATTCCCAGGGAGCTGCTCCAGCCTCATGTTTGTGGCTCTCCTCTGGACACATTCCAGGAGCATTTTCCCCGTTTTCAGAGAAGCAGCACACACCTCTCCATTTCCACCTCAAGAGAAGGACACCAGGACTCCGTTGCCCACCCTGTCCAGGCTCAGTGATGGCAGCAGCCCTGGGTGGTACCTGACCTGCAGGCACTGAGCTCTGCTCCTCCAGGATGCAGCTGCCTCCCCACGGTTCCCTTCTTCCCAGGAACCAGAAGATGTTTCCAACTCCTTCTTTGTCTTTCCCATTCAAACAAGGGACTGCAAACTCACCCCAACTCCTGCACGGAATCACCGATTTGGAGCAGAGTTGGGAAGGGCCAGGAACGGCACCTCAGGGAAACCCAAACCCATCCCAAGGTTATTTCCAAGAACCTGAACACCCATCACCTCAGCGAGATGAAATTCAAAAGCAAAGCCAAGGCAATTTAAGGCAGAAAGTGACTCCTTGCTGCAGTCTGGAAAACAGAGGAAGCGTGGGAGTGGGAGGCAAACTGTGGGCACAGGGCAGTGGAGCACAGTGAGCATCAGGTCCCACAACCACATGGATCACAGCTGAAGTGCCAAAGGGGGAAACACACTATTGCAGTCAGACAGCTCTTCCCAAACACCTTCAGTGCTCAGAAAATGATCTAGAAATAACTCTTATTAATAGCTTAATTAATAGTTCTAATTAGCAGTGCACTCTGCATTGCAGTGATTTTAAAATATCAGTGCCATAAAATAGGTAACAGCCAGGAAAACACATTAATAAAAGCTTTGGGGCTTTGGCAAGAAAAAGTACAGTAATTTTAATGCCATTATTATATATACACTAAAGGATAATCAGGTATCTGAATGAACAGGCAAACATTTTAAGGATGCCTTTGGTCAGTTTTTCCTATCCCCAAGAAGGGGAAATCAAGAAAAGGAAAGGAGACACATCTGTCTGAAATGGAAATGTTTATAAAACAGTAGTAAAAACTAATACCAATGCTAGCATAAAATACACAAAGTTCCACTTACCAAACTGTGCAAGCACCACAGCTCCAGTGGAAGTGTGATGGTCACAGCAGAGAGGAGAGCAAGCCAGGGGAGCAGAAGGACAGAGGAGACCTCCAGGGATGGTAGCCACTGAGGAAAGAGATGTATCCCCATCCAGCTTCCCAGTTTACAGTCAGCATGATGTTTATGCTATGGAATGCCTCTGTTGGCCAGCTTGGGTCAGCACCTGGATAATCCCAGACTGCTCAGGAACTTGACCCCTACAGAAACCCCCACACCATGGCTGACCACAAACTAAACCAAAGTGTATTTACCAACTTTGTTCTCACAGGATCAGGTGCTGCAGTCTTCTGAAACATGCAGCTTCCTTGAAATAAAAATTGAGTCTATAATTCTATCTTGGTGAAACCAGGACAAAGGACCAAAACCAAAGGTAGAGAGTGAATTCCATTTTATTTGTCTTATAAAGTCAAAGACATAGAGACTGTTTAGTCCAATCCTTCCACATCAGATCCAGAGCAAACCAAGCTCTTACAGAACTTCACACCACTGACTTCACCATCCCTGTTCCAAAAAATTAAGAAAACTATGGAATAGGATCTGCATCTCATATTTGATCAGCACCATTGCATCGGTATTCAGGTTTTTTCAATGTACAGAAAGGTTAGCCCCAAATCATGTCCCAGTAGAACGTATTTTACTTCAAAATCAGAGCTTGAAATTATTATTTCAAGGACAGAAAACAACCTCCACTCTTCAGCCACAGGAGGTCACCACAGAAAACATTGGTAGCCCTGCTTGCAATTTGTTTTGCCTGGTAAGTTTTGGTATGTTTTATGTTGATGAAAAGAACTGTTAGATGCCAAAGTCTTTTTTATTAAAAGAGTACACAAATACTGCAAGAGTACACATACTACAGCAATGCAGGGTTCTCATATGCTCTGATTCCTGTATCTCCTGGAGTCGGGTGATTTATCCTCACTGGAGCATCCGATTTCAGAACAGAACCATGAAACTAAATCAGTTAATTTCAACACAAATTAAAATGAATTTTAAATTTTTCTATATTTAAAGAAGTTCTCATTTTTAAAGCATTCTCAAATATTCAGGATTCACATTTCAAGGGGTCTCTCCAAAAAACAGACTGATACATTACCTCAGAAAGAATTTAAACATCATTGCTAACAAGGAGAATAACTCATTTCAAGCTCTGCATTTAAAGTGCCCATAAGCTTTTACATAGCAACCAGCAAAAAACAAAACTTGTGACATTTATCTACATTGTGTTACCACCACCTATTACAAAGAGCAGGCACTGAACCTTTAAAAATGTTATTGTGAATCATAAAGATTACATATTAATGAAAAGTTAGAATCCATACTCAAGAACCAAGGAATTTTAATGCTTTTTGCAATGGGGTTTTATGTATATATTTATAGATGAGCAATTACACTCATTTTGGGGTTTGGTCCATTTCTCTTTAAGTTCATAACCAAAAAGCACACTGGACTGTGCAAGCAGGGGAGCACTCGTGGCTGAAAATACAGAATCCTTGCAAGTACCCAAAACCTGAGCTGGGGAAAAGCTACACTCTGCCAATAGTGCTATGTTACCTTTTAAAATAAATATGCTGCCTTCCCACACGTCCAGAAATAGGTAAGAACTACTATTTTTCTGACTTTTACCCATGTGCAGAACACACAGATGTGATGGCCACTACACAACCAAGCTGTTCCCAACAGCCTGACCAAGTCCTTTAAGTACTTCTTAAAGCACAGTGCAATTTTAGCCCAAAGCACTTCCCACCCCCAGTAACAGCTATAAACAAATAAAGCCTATTTTTAAATCAATATTAGAAGTTAAAGGTCCTCTTTCACCTGTATCTTCAGAACATGAATGTTTTGTTTGTTAAGTACACCTATGATTGAAGACTTCTGGAACTACTTGATGCTGCAGCGTGGGCACAGAACCTACAGGAGCCCCAGGTTTCTGAGAGCAAGTTGCCTCTGACTTACTTCTCCTTCATTTTTTTCAAATAACGAGCCCGTATTTGCTTGTTTGTTTTCATGAGGAAATTAATGACAGAAGGTGTAGGTAGAAGAGAGAAGATCCATGCCTAAAAAAGATAAAAAAATAGGAGGGGGGGGGGGGAAGTCTCAGCTTTTTACAGCTCGTACTAGGCAAGCTTGAACAGCTACAGCACACACAGGTATTACCAAATTATCATTAGAAGCTGAAAAAAATATACTTCATATTAAAAATAACTCAAATAATCATAGAATGGTTTGGGTTGGAAGGGAGCTTAAAGACCATCCAGTCCCAACCCCCTGGCAGGGACATCTCCCACCAGCCCAGGTTGCTCCAAGCCCCATGAATGCTTGCATAATAAACACATACAAAGGATATTCCAGATCCTCACATTTTCCCAGGTGACTTACCATGAGGGCATGGGGCAGGCACCCGTTGGTCTGGGACTGCAGCCCCACTGTGCCTAAGGCAGCTCTGACATAGGTTTCAGGACTGGGCTTATCAAAGGTTGCCTTGCGGATTTTGGACAGTTTGGTTGCCACGTAATATGGTAGAACACTCTGCAGAGAGGGAAAGGTGATGTTAAGCAGAGAATGCTTTCAGATTAACTCACAGATCCTTCAAGAAACGAAAATCCTTGGAAATGAGGGAGCCTGCCTACTGAATTCCAGCTTCAGCAGTCTTCTTTGTGACTCCCGTTCTAAGATCACAGTGGAAAAAAACCAAAAGCATTTTAAATTGGGAATCTTGTGGGCCACATTTGGAGTGTGAAGGATAGATCAGTGGTCTGCTGACACTCAGCATCCCCAGCTGGAGCTCTAAAAAACCCCTGCTCTTGCACTGCTATGGCTGAAAAGCCTTTCTTAACATTTCTGAGTACAAAACTCCATTCCAGCTTTTTAACAGAAAACTCTGCAGCGTTGTTCCTCTGGAGTAAACCCCCAATGTGTGCTTGGGAAGGAGGTGCAGAACCTAGGATGGGGATTTTATACTTGAGTAACAGCTCTTCAGTTTGGCACCTGTACAGAACCACAAGGCAGGAGGAAAGGGAACAACAACAGGAGACCTGGGACATGAAGCTGTTAACTCCATGGGAGGGCTTGGAGGAAGGAGCAGCAAATCAGTACCACAGTGGAAGACCTCAAGGACAAAAGGAATGAATCCTGGATTAATGGAAATGAATCCTGGCAAAAGGAATCATGGCATGATGGAAAAGGAAGCAGCATGGGTATGGGTTGAGAGAGACTGGAGATCCAACCCTCCAGCTCCTGCACTGGGGAAGGAAAGGGAATGCAGGTATGCATGCACACTGGGGAAAAAAGTAATGGATTTAGCATTGCTTTCAACTTTCCCTCAATGATGGCCTCAAAAAAAAAAGGAATCACTAAGCCCTGGTCTGTAGCCACTCAACCAGATACTGACACACCAGATCTCCCCAGCTTTGAGAGGCTGGAACCTCACCTCTAGGACAAGGACCTCCTAAAACACTGGCAGTTGACTCGTGGCTCTATTGGTGATTCCATTCACACAGTCCCTGCTGCCCAGCCCAGCAGGGAGCTCTGAGGTCTCAGAGAAGTGTGTGTCCACTTAGGCAACACAAAAGGATCTCAGAATGAGAGTACCATCTCAAAACTCAGTGTATTTGGGCAAGTTACCATTTGGAAGCTTCTTTCCCTGTGACAGCATCTTAGAGAACACTGAGCACATGTGCTTGACCTCAGAAACATGAACCTCACTATCATGCTCTCACAAGCCTAGCACAGGGGGAAAAGGACCACTTGAGCCCTCATTGACTATTTATCTGGGTGTATTTCAACAGGAGTTTGACCACCACAAATAGAAAAATTAATGTCTGCCCATTCCTTCCCCTTAGAACATCAAACCTGTGCACTTCTCTCTATAAATAGGGTTTTCAAAAATACATTGCACGGGTCCACTTTCAAATGGAGAGGAAAAAAAATGGAGATCTAAATTCTAGAAGTATGAATAGCTAGTATTGCCTTTAAAGTCATCAAAGCTACAAATGCTTAGATAAAAACCCTGTTCATTCTGTTACCATAACAGCATAGGTACCTAAGTCTCAGTCCCAGAATGTGAACCATTTTCAGATTACATTTCTCAACTGAAACTCTAGTTTAGTGTTTTTCAAAAGAAAACAACTCTAAGCTTCTTATTCAACACCAAATGACATCTGCAACATCACCACACAGAGTGGCAAGACAGAGTTAAGGTTTATTTTCTGCCTTCCTCTCCTGAAAACACACCTCAGGAGGGAACTGCATCACCCAACTAAGCCACTGGATAGCAGGAAGGGGCAAAGGAGGATATTCGAAAAAGCAACTATACATTAGCACTGCTGGTTAGCTATTGATCCACAGACTTCACAGGACACAGAACAGGATTACACTCCAACACTTTGGCTTTTTTTTTTTTCTTTTCCCCCTCTCTTCTTTGGTTTCCTTTCAAACTGCCAGAGTACTGCTCAAGCCAAAGTTGGAGAGGAGGAGACTGCCTGCCCATGGGAACACCCCATCTCCAGTATGTGAGACTTCTTTCTCCTGCCAGCATCTGCCTCTAAATACTCTCACACCAAGGTAACTCTCAGCAGCTTCACCTGAGGAAACACCAGAAAAAGCTTAGAAACAGTTAACACACACCCAACTCCCCACGCCCAGGCTCTATTGCCAGTGAAGTTGTGTGTTGGAAGAGTCTGTGCTTTACAGTTTGCAAGTGGGCTTGAGCAGGAAAGAAAACTTACTGGTAGACTTCATATTATCGATGTGGAAAAGACAAATTCTCTTTATCAGTTCCTCCAGTCTCATTTGGAGACTGTGACCACAGATTGAGCAGGGGTGAGGCTGCACAGAGATGAACTGGATCAAAAGAACAGCTCCCTGATAATGAAATTAAATCTGTAGGTAATACAACTGGAACCACACTGGGGAGGCAGAATGAAGATAGAAGGATAAAAGTGACAAGTGTAGCAAACTTGCAGCATGGTAAAAATTGACCTGATGCTGGAGGGTTTGGGGATGAAGCCAAGGAAAGGCTTGGGAAGCCCTGTGAGAAGAGAAAGTAACAAGGAGACAAGAGAACATTACAAGTTGCTCCATCTTAACCCACTTCAAGAGCTGAGAGCACACACCAGTCATCCTGTGCTGAGCAGGTACCTTTTTCAGGCATCCTTCAGGGCTGCACATGGGTTTAGCTGGGGGGACTTCTCAGGGTGTTAGGGCACAGAATCAAGCACTCTGAGAAGATATGGGAGCTCTACAAGAAGTTAAAATCTTTTACCAGCAGAAAACTAACGTTGTCTATTCTCTCCTTGAGAAGTTCTCTAACAACAGTAGTTAGAATGCTTTCCTGCACCACCTCTGCCAGCTTTCTCTCCACTGCTCACAGTCCCCCAAAGCATCCTTTAAAGTGTTTACTTAAAGAATTAAATCTAGGTTTAAATGAGGTTCCCATTAAAAGGTCAGTGACTACATGGGAATAGCTCCCAGCAAAACCAGCACCCAGCAATTGTCTGTCTTCCTGACACAAATCTCACTCAGGAACTAGGACAGGATATTATGCCAGACATCTGGAACTAAACATCTAGGTGCTAAGATCCAGAGAAATTCTGGTTCTTGTTTTGCTAAGTATGCTTAAAGGAGAAAAAGAAAAAATCTAGGACATCAAAAGGTAACACAGCCTTAAGTTGGGAACAACTTCTCCATGTTTTAGCCAGTAACAAAGGCTGTGCTCTCAAGCTTAGGAATTACACAAAAAAGGTAGGGAACTTTGTGCCTTACTCCTCATAAGGCTTTTGAGAACCACCATGCAGAACAGGGAAATGTCACAGTTCAATGCTGGGCTGGCAATTAAAGGAATCACAGTTCCTCTCTATTAACTCCTCTCCCCCCCTTATGGAGGATGAATTAGAGAGAGTAAGGGAGAGAGGCTCAACTGACAGTAAAATTAACAAACTGGGGGGAAGCAAGACTCATTAGGGAGTTGGAAACCCAGTAGTACAATTAAATCAGTCCATTAGATAGAAAGGTTCTTTGAGGTTTCTGTTTGTTCCTTTTGCCATCCTTCCAAGAGCAGTTGATTCACTGACCCTGCAGGGAATGGGATTGCTGCTGCTCTGGTCTTTTGAGGAGCTGCACATTGAATCTCTGTAGAATGTCCTTCAGAAGTGCATTATGGTGTAGAAAAAGATGCATTTTACAGAGTTGCACAGAGTTTTGGGGAATATTTTAGAGGTTCAATTACCACCATCAGCTTAAAAACAAAACAAAAAAACCCCAAAACCCCAAACCAAATAAAAATAAAACCCAAACCAAACCAAAAAAACCACAAACTCAAACCAAAAAACCAAACCAAACCCCTTGTGTTTCTTCTTTGCTTCAAGTCCCATCATTTCAGAGCAACTTAAGAAAACTGCTAATGGGATGAAAGGAAACCCTTATCCTTAACCTGTGTCACACACTCATGAATAACAGAATATGCTGATTCTCTTTTGTTACCAAGACACCAAGGTTGCTGTGGTAACCACAGTGCCATGAAACAAAGCACTCACCTGCACAATGATGCCCTTGCTCTTGTATTCTGCATGGAGGCCTCGGGAGAAGTAATCCACAAAAGCCTAGGGAAGAAAATATGCAGCTTGCTTCAGATGAAAATGGAAACTGTAGTTTGCACGTTTTTTGTAAGCACAGTTGAATTGCTATTTATAGCTCCTGTTTTCAAAGGGAAAAAGCTTAGGTTGTCAAAGACACTTTGCAGATTAGAGGAATGCCATCTGAAGAGAAAGCCTGTGCTTATGAAGCATTTTTACAGAAGGCTAATATCAACAAATAAAAACCTTTCTTAATTTAGGAGGAAAAGGAATTAATTAGTTACATAAGGCCTAGTTAAAACAGGAAAATAAAGACTTTGCATGCTCACACTGTCCACTGCTTATGGCAGACCCTTAGAATTGTTCTTTAAAGAGTGATTTAAGTAGGTTTCTATTGTGTATGGTTAGTGTTTAAACATTTTGTCTTCTGCATGTACAGTTTTAAGAAATGCCTCCCTGTGGTGGTGCTGCCTCCTAGTCCTCAAGTCCACTACCACAGATTCTCCCCCAGACATCTAGAAGTCTTAGATATTAAAAGATGAAAAGTTGCAAGAAAGTGAAAGGGCTTAAAAGGTGGATGCCAGGACATGCCCTCAAGATACAGCCACCTCCACAACCACAACAGGAAAGTCTTGTCCTAATAACCCAAGGATTGTCCTAATAACCCAAGTCTTGTCCTAATAACCCAAGTCTTGTCCTAATAACCCCAGACTATTCACCAGTTCCAACCAGAACAGATTCCCCCTCCCCAAGTTCTTCCAAACCACCTTTCCACTTTTCCCTCCTGCAGTCCAGTGAGACCAAATTCCAGGTTTTATTGTGGTTCCTTGTTTTAGTGCAATAATACAGCCAAGCAGGGTGAACTGAATAACTTCAACTGAAGGAACTAAAACCATCGTATCCATGCTTAAAGCTAAAAGTAATTCAAGTACCTAAGAAGCACTTGCTTCAGTCCAGGTTCAAACAGAAAGCTCTAGCACTGCACCTGCTTTGAAGTCTTTCCATGCTGACCACATCACCTCTGGATTAACACAAGTCCCAGCTGAAACCAGTGCTCAAAGCTTTTTTCCAGTGCTGGCTTTCCTGTTGAGGTCATCCTACAGAACACAGCCTATACAAGAAGCAAAAGAAACTCCCACACTGCTATTTCTACAGCCACTTTCCTCTGCACAGAAAAGATCTGCTAGATTTTGCTGTGCAGCAGGTAGATTCCTTTTTTTTTTTTTTTTTAAATGCAGAGCGTATCATTCATGTATTAAAAATAAATTAGTAACTACATTGACTTACAGGCTTTTGATAATTCAAATTTCTAACTGTTTCTACATGGCAGAGTCCTGAAATCAATTACTGCTCCAAAATATATGGAGAGTGTAAAGAGAGCATCCTCTCTACTGGTCACAGAGGTTGCAATAAAGAGAATGTTCATGAGAAGCACAGGCAGCTACCAGCATCCAGACACACTTTGGAGTTTTTCTACTCAAAGACTTTATTCAAGATGAAGAGGGTATTCTACCTCCAAAACACTGTCTAGTTAAGCATCCCCTGATGCAGGTAACCACTGCATAAAGCAAACTACTTCTCCTTGGCTATCCAGTAACAAACCAAAATACTAAGGGTGTGTTTGGGAAGGAAAAAAACCCACCACATTTCATTTCTCATCAGTATTAATGCAGGCAGATAGGTAAGCCTGTTAAAAACAGGGCTGATAGCTTTAAAAGTGCCTCCCTTCATCTGGCGGGAGAGGGAATTCTCCCTGGGAAGGTTAGAGAGTTGGACTGCATCTGCTGCTGGTAATTGGCAAAACCCATTAACTTAGACCTGACGGATACTGTGCTTTAAAATCCTTCTATATAGATGAGGTAAAAAACCCCTGGAATTTGCAGATACAGTCTTTTATGGCTACATTAGGGGAGTCACATTCATGCTTAGTAATCTTGCTGTGGTAGATGAGCAGTGCTGAGAATCAGCAGATTACTTAACCTGTGAGTTTCCTAGGGGGAGGAGATAGTTGAGATTCTTTTTGCCAAAGCAGTGTAATTATCACTGAACTCAGCAGCTCGAGTCATTCCCTGAAGCTGAAGGCACAGCCACAGGAAAAAGTGACTTTTTGTAGGAAAACAAAGAACTATGTTCTCAGGAAGCAGCTATTTCAAGAGCAAACTTTATCACTAATTCAAGCTTTCATGATTTCTAAACTTAAATATCCCCTCCTTTAGAATTAATAAAACAATGTGCATCAATTCCTTTCTGGAAAGAAGAGTCTCAAGGAAACACAGGTCTGTTCTAACATGAATGACACTACTGAAGGTTTCTTCATCACATCAAGGTTCTCCCTAGGCTCAGAAATCCTTCAAGTACTTCAGGAAATTACCTGTAAATTTCAAAAAAAAATTTCAAAGTCAAAGTAATAAAGTGTGTTAAACTTAGTCACTGTCCTCCCTCCTCCTCATCCTAAGCTTGCTTGGCAGACTAACATCCTTTAACATCTAAAAGAAGAATGCCTGATATAAATTAGTAATTTTCATCCCAGTAAACCTTTGCAGTAAATTTTCCTCTTGACCTTCCAGCTTCCACAAGTTAGAATCCAAGCATTTTTAGTTCACCAAAGCACCACTAGATGGACACCAAAACACTGAATTCCTATAGCTTGTGTTTGACACTTGATTTCAGTGTGGAAAGGAACACTTACCTTGGTTGAGGAGTAAAGAGTCAGCAGTGGGGTTGGATACATCCCTGCAGCTGAGGCAATATTCAGGATTACCCCTTTGGATCTGAAAGGCAAAGAAGACACATTGCCACGAAACAAAGGAAATTTCTTAGATGCTGCAGAAAATTGCTGCAAGCTGAAGGAAAACCTTTAGGATGCAACCCAGATGGAGATGTTTAAAAACACCAACCAGATTCTGAAGTGCAACCTGCTAATATGACTGTAAGCACCTGGGATGATGAACAACTCCAGGATCACTATGGGAAGAGAATCAAAGCTTCAGAGATATTTATACACACACACAGCCTGGGCTAAACTATTACAGACTGACTGAGTGACACTGACACAAATCTAAACAGCAACTTCTAAATCTTGGGCTAAGGTGACAGAAAAGGCAACACGAGTTTGTTGTAGAGTTCACACTTTGATAATCCATTTCACCTGCTAAATGTTACTTTTTGATGGATCCTCAAGATAGGAAACATCAGAATCTCCTGCTCAAAGGTTCAGAATCTCCTGCTCTCCAAAGGAATCTACTGCTACAGAAGGTTCTCATGTAATATGGAAGATACCCAGGGGATGACTACAGAAATCAAGAGTTGTTTTACAGTGGTGTTACCATAGCACTGGTACCAGTCAGAAATTAGTTAAACCCAGTTGGTGACTGGTCACCAGTGCTGTTTCCTCAGGGCTCAGTTTTGGGGCTGGTCCTGTCCAAAATCTTCATCAGTGATTTAGATGAAGGGACTGAGGGCTTCCTCACTCTGTTTGCAGATGACACCAAGCTGGGTGGGAGTGTTGGTCTGCCTGAGGGTAGGGATGCTCTGCAGAGGGACCTGGACAGGCTGGGCCAATGGGACAAGGTTAATAAAATGAGGTTTAACGAGGCCCAGTGCCAGGTCCTGCATTTGGGTCACAACAACCCCAGCAGTGCTACAGGCTTGGGGAGGAGTGGCTGGAAAGGTACCAGCAGGAAAAGGACCTGGGGGTGCTGGGTGATCCCCAGCTGAATCTGAGCCAGCAGTGTGCCCAGGTGGCCAAGAAGGCCACCAGCATCCTGGCTTGTGTCAGGAGTGGTGTGGCCAGCAGATGGGAAGTGATGGTCCTGCCCTTATCATCCTCCACAGCTCCCTGAAAGGAGGTTGTAGGGAGGTGGGTGTTGGGCTCTTCTCCCACGTGGATAATGACAGGAGCAGAGGAAATGGTCTGAAGTTGCAGCAGGGGAGGTTTAGGTTAGATATTAGGAAGAATTTCTGTACTGAGTAGTCAGGCACTGGTAGGGGGTGCCCAGAGAGGTGGTGGAGTCACCATCCCTTCAAGTCTTGAAATACCATGTAGATGAAGCACTTCAGGACAGGCTTTAGTGGGCATAGTGATATAAATATATATATATGTGTGTGATTGTGTGTATATAGATGAACATATATGTATATGGATATATATTTATACATATAAATCAAATTTATTTTCCTGGGGGAGGGGTGAGTGAGGTGGGAGCTGGTGTAACTCAGCTTCCTATAACCCTATAGTAATTCAAACCAGTTTACCCCAACACACTGCTAGGAATGCTGTGTTCAGTGCAAAAGGAGAACAATCACACTGCACAGCTCAGCTCCTGCAGACTGACAAGTTTCTCCTTTTTGTTCACCCACAGATGCCCCATGCAGCTGGGGTTCCAGTAACCATCCTGAAAACCATCAGATGAGCTTCAGTGACCCTTAAAACTTAAAGCAACACAACTCTTGGAAAATTGTGACAAAAAATTCAAACCAACACGGCTTCTACTGTGACACAAGTGTGAATTAAACCTGTAATGGATTTAACTCTAGAAATGAGATGGCTAAAGTGACAGAAAATAACATTTCAGTCATTCAGGACGTCAAACACTTTTGCCAAATTTCGTGATACTATCCAGGAGTTATCTGCAAGGCTTGGTTGGCAAAAGAAAGTAGTAACGTGGAGCAGAATAAGTAGTATCAAGCAAATAAGACCACAAATCAGTAATGAATTTTCACAACAGCAACAGTGGATGCCAGAAGTTGTTCCTATCAAAACAGGTGGTGCCTGTGATATTTATTCATGAGCTCAAATGGGGATTAGCAGTGGAATGGGTATTCATGCAGTTTTTAAGAGATTACCAGATTGAAGAGTACTTTAAGGAACTTTAAGAGCTCAGACTGCTATGTGAACAGACTAAAAAATGGCAGATGAAAAAAAAATCAGTCTTAACAAAACCAACAACACGTACTCATGACAATAACATGAACTAATCAGAGACTTAGCTGGACTCTAAATCAGCTATCTGCTCCCTGAAAAATCTGAACAAAGGCCACAGGGAGTTATTTTTTTGTGTAGCAGTCACCAAAACCAGCCAAAGAACAGGATGGTGGGAATGGCAGGGATGGATCTGCCAGCACTGAAATCTTGTGTTGCAGTCTATGGAACACCCTTATCCCCCAAACACAGGGCAGAAATAGGAAGAGCCTGATTTGAGAAGGAGGAAAAGGAGAAAAAACCCCAAACAGCCTTGAAACATTGATGAGGTGAAAAAATTGATTCAATTTAGCTATTTAAGAGACTATTAAGAGCAGCCAAGATAAGAGTATACAGATTAATGAATGACAGAGATCACTATCTTCATTTATCCTCTTAGAATACAAAAGAAAGATAACATTTATTTAAATTAAAGATTGAAAATTAGATGCAATAAAACAAAGTATTCTTTCCATATTCAGACTGTGGGAGTACTTGCTACAAAACTTAAAATTGAGTACAAAATCTTAACAGGCTTTAGAGAGGGGCAAAAGATTTTACACGGACATGAGCGTCGTGTCTGTGAAAAAAAGCTTCAGAAGAGAGGTTGGCAGCAAAGCAGAGGTCTTGCTGCATCTGCCTAGACTGCAGCTTTCCAGCAGTCATCTTCTGGGTGCTTCCTACCTAGATGATGATTTGGCCATCATCTAGGAGCAGTGAATGGTCTGAGCCAGTGCAGGATGAAACACAACAAAACGACAGCAGCTCCTCGCAGGAGCTCCACGTGTTGGTCTCTCTGAAGCAGGCAATGAAACTCAGGGTTTTGTACTTTTTCTTTATAAAGACAAGAGTCCTAGCTTTAAAAGCTCATCACTTCAAACCTTTAGAAACTTCCAATTACTGCAACTACAATTTTGCTCCTTAGTGGAACCGCAGAAATGTTTTTAGGAAGAGCTGGAGAACCACGGGAGCATCAGCCCAGCAAACAGAAATTCTGGCTCCAAACTCAACTATGCACTTTAAAAAAATAAATAAAGAAAACAGGTAAAGATGAAGAGAGCCAGTCCCACACCCTCACACCTCCCCATCATTTTACCTTCAGCAGTCCAGCACCAGGAGGATATATTTAGCCATCTCTCTGTTGCTGTGGCAACCAGCTCCTGCTCCAGCTGCACACCAAGTGGAAAGAGCAAGCTTCCTCTCTAATGTAATTATGCACTTGCTACTTCCCTGGCAATAAATACCATAGCTTGATATTTGTCTGGAAACCCAGTCAACTGATTCTTGTGGTTGTTTTCTTTTGTTCCCCAGGACATCAAGCCCTGATTTTCAGATCTCCGCATCTCCCACCTTAGATGGCGACCTGAAAACTTGGAGAGAACTGCTTGTTCAAGTGTAATATAGGAAGCTGCAGATTAAAATGTCACTTTAGGTGTTCAGAGCATGGGAGAGGAGCCACAGCAAAGAATCTAAATGCCTTTAATAGAAGTGACATTCATCTAATGCTGCTATGCTTGTTATTAATAAAAAGGAACAGACACACCAAGATGCACTTGTGTTTTCTCCTTACAGACCCCGATGCAAACCTTGTAAAGTTTGCTCTATTTCTCTGTTTGTCTTGAAACACATTGCCATAAAACCAGCACTCAAATATGTGACTGCACACCAGCTGCAGGATGCTGTAGGGTACTACACCATACCTACCTACTCAGGACACTTCTTGAGCAAGTGAGGAATAATGATGGGATTTTTCGTTCAGTTTTATTCTCAGAGCCTGGAAAAGGGCTCTTTTTCCTACCCCGTGGTCCCATCTGAAAATTTATGGCTGGCCCAAAGAGCAGCCAAGTACAGCCAAGAGTGCTGATGCTCTTGGATTTGCTGGAGTCTGGGTCCAGACCCTTACCAGTGTTAAGATGCTCTGACTATGCAAGAGCTGGCAGCTGCAGACACTGCTTCCCTGCACTGCAAACTCAACTGACTTCATGAAACCAAACAGAAAATTGAAGCTTTTTCAGGTATTTTTCCCTGGGACAGAAACCAAGGACTTCATTCAAACGAAGCAGTCAACCAAGTAGCTGCTCACACACAGGAAAAAAGTTCAAGACATGCACTTTCTTTTTTAGCCTCTATTCTAGCATTCTATTAGCCTTTTTTTTTTTCCCCAAAAACTTCTTGAACATTTACTCTTGAGCTTGGTGAGGTGAACACGTAGGAGACAGGGAAAGTGAGAAGAAACATGACCTGGTGTGCTCAGAACCAGAAGTCAGCAGGATCCTGGTTTGCTGCCTTTCACACAAATCATCTTACTCAGGTTAATACATAACAGAAAAACATACACGTGATTTTCTCTGAGTACACATCATTCTCTCAGAAGAAGCTGTAGAGTTCAAGTCTGCCAAGTGGACAACCCCAGTGTTTCTTCAGACAAAGAAGAAATTGAAGCAATGGATTGTTAGAGCTTCAAAGTTCAAACAAAAATATAACCAAACCACGTAAAAACCTTAAAAACCAGAATGGTTGTCAGGTTGGCATCTTCAGAGGGCAGTGGTATCACAAAAGGAAGATCCCCTTTATCTATCAATAATAGTAGATGGGCAAGGACTAACTTTTGACTTAAAAAGCCTGAGTAGCTACCATCACTGTACTATAACCCTCATAGTCTGCTCCAGCTTTACTGGAAAATATTACACCCCTGCCCCAGATCTCTTCCTTGGGTCTTCTTTGCTAGCTGACGTTTCTTTACATGAAATAAAAGTCCTTATCTCTTGACTGTTTACCTAGAAATCTAAATTTGCCATCACCCTGAGGTGCTGGACACTGACACCCCCACTGGCCCCTAGCTCTGGCAGTTTGTACCCATGAAGCAGCCTTGGTTTCGAGGTGAAGCAGTGGTTCTGCATCTGTGCAACACCTGGATAACCCAACCCCAGTCTGCAACGGAGACTCCCTGATAGTGGCATGCTAAAAGAAATGATATTTTTTTCCTTAATCTTTGTCGAGTTTGGAGGTTTGCCCCATATCTGTGCTCCTCCTGCAGCAGGGATTTGGAGGAGATATTTTAGTGACTCTCATTCAGGGTTCCAGAGCTCAGACCTGACCATGGGCAACCCTAGCAGGGAGGGGTTAGGACTAAAACAGAGGCAGCAAACAGCCTGGAACATTGAACATCAGCTGGAAAACAGGCTGGAGAGACTGCACGGGAACTGCACACCCCTGAGCATCACCCAGGAGCTAGCTGGGAAGTCAGCACACATCTTCCACAGCAACAGGGGTGTACATTAGCTCCTGTTTTAAAGAGCTGGTCTCCCAGTTTGACTTTTTGAAACGATCACAGACTTTCCTCAATATACCTCCTACTGTATATAATGAGAACATATTCTTTGCATCCATTTTCCTTACAATGACTTAGAGGAATAGCCTTAAGAAGGTTATTCCCAGGAACTGTAACCACCCCCTCAGAATAGCAGGTTGTGGAGTTAGTGCTGATGAGTCAGAGTGGCTTTTTAATTCTCTTCTAAAAGGAATCACCACAACAGTGGAGAAAAGAGACGAAAAAATAAAAAGGGAAGGGAGTGGAAAAGGCTTCCACCATCTGATGATTCATGCACCACCAGCGTGACTCACCCAGCATTACTCTGCCATTAAAACATGGAGACTGGGCTGATTAGTCACAGTAATGAATTTTTCAAGAAAGGATTCTCCCCTATAAATAATGATGACTTTGTCTGGAGAGTGCTGGTGTGACTCACCTTGCCAGCATGCCGGGCAGCACCAGGCGTGTCATCTGCAAAAAGAAAACATTGGTGATGGCTCAGAATGCAGGCACCACGAAGTCAGGACAGAGGGAAACCTCTTTTCCTCCCAGAAGCAGCTGCCACCCACTCCCTCCACCCCGACGGAGGCTCAGGGAACCAGAGACCATGCTTTGTGTAGGAGGTTTATTTTTATTCCACCTGGACAACTTGGCTCTGTCAAGCAGTCTGTGCACTGAACCTGCTGAACCCAGCTTCCAGGTAGCAGCATCAGGACAAGAAGGGTAAATAAAACTATCACAAGCCTACCAGGTTCAGCCTACCTTCTGAATCCATGGCCTCAGAAGAACATTAAAATACCAGAGTACTCCAGACCATGCATGATCTTCCTCTCTCCCCAGCAAGCATCCTCAGGACTAGTAAAGATAAGATTCCTACATTATGTGACCTACAGAAAACATTTAAAATCCCCAGGATGTTTTTGTGCTGATTACACAGATGTTTTCACACTGAAGAACCAATACTCCCAGAAGGGAAGTCTGGCAAAGCTCCCCACTGCTCTGGAAGCTCCTGCCTGCACTGTGACTCTGAGCAATCTACTCACAACCTGGGTAAGGGTTTTCCAGAGCAGTAATCCTAAAACAAGCTTCCCAGTTGCAAGACACAGAAGCTCTGACAAGGAAAACAAAACAAGCACTGATCCAAACTCGGATGAATTTTTAATTGGTGTGGAATAGTTAATTTTCCTACCAGTAATTACCATCCTAATGTGTTATTTAAATCCCTAATTTCTGCCTTTAAGGAATTCTATTGTCCCAGTTCAGCTTCTGCCTCATCCTACCCCCTGCCCTCAACCAGCCCTATTAATAGATGTGAAGCGACTGACACCAAAACCAGAACAGACAAGAAAAATAAATTTTCACTACTTTTCACATCTTCCAAAGGGGTTCCAACCAAGTTCTTGAGAACACACTGAGGTGGAGGCTAATAAAACACTAATGGCACCACAATGTAGTGGTACTCCCACTGACACCAAACCACCTTGATAGCTTAAAACATGAAACATTTGAGTACTGTGGGAGGAAAAAAACCACACACAAAAAAAGAAATCAGCATATACAGGAGCACAAAACACCTGTGATAAAACTATAAAGAATCACAAATTAGTACAGCAAGCTACTGGTATTGCTGTCACCACTGCATTAACCTTTATATATGACTGAATCTGGCTTTGAGGGTATTTTTCTTTATTTTTAAATGATAAAACATAACCTTTCAGGAATAAAGGAGAAAAACCACAAAAGAAAGCAACATTTCAGCTAACTACAGCTGACAGACAAAATGTTAGAGGAGGGCTGTGATTTATTAGCATGTCTCACTTTGAAGGGGTTCCAGCATCAGCCATGCTGCATGAGAGGCCTGAGAAGGCAGTGCCCAGGCAGGAGTGGAACAGACTTTACTTCCATGAAGTTGCCTGTTGACATATTTAACTCCCAGCAGAACCCCAGAAGCCAAACTAAGTATTGAGAGTTGGTAAACATCACCTAAACAGATCTGATGCTGCTTCAAAACCCCCAAACCCCAACCCTCTGACATTAAGCATACACAATCTCTTTCATACACTAATGCTTTAAAAGAGATGTGGAAACAGCTTTTGTTTTAAACATGAAAGAATGATCTGGGCCACTTTTAAGATCTTTTATCAAGTGGAAGTTTGATGATCCCTCCCTCATGTCCCTCAGCAAAAAGCAGTTCAGTTTCTTGCCTCTCAGGGCAGTGTCATGCTGCATATCATCTCCATGGACTGACACAGGGGCTGCTCTTGCCTTCCTTGAGGCAACCCAGAGATGATCTGAGAAAAAAAAAGAAACCAGTCCAGGATCTCCCATGGTAATGCAGAAATTTGATCATAAATAGAAAAAAAACACATTCATGTTCTGAATCCAAACTGCAACCCACCAAGCGGGTCTAACCTGGTGCACCACAAACCTGCTTACCATTGATATCCAAATGAAAGAACAGAAGAACATGCTACAACCACTGTTTGGCTTATATATTCTAAATAAAACCAACGAAGCCATTGAGAGCTGAGATTTAACAAACAGCTCCACAATTCAACTGAAAGTCAAGAAGTCTCTCTCACCAGCAGCTGTATTAACTTGGCTGTTTCTAAAGTTCACCTAGACAGGCAATGAATTTCCACCCCCACACAGAAAACCACAGATGGCAAGACTGGATTTCACACTCGCCACCACTTCCATTTATTTCCATCCAAATTAATATCGTGAGGGAATTTCCAAAACTCTTTGAACTGAGGCAAAACTGGTTTTTCCTCTTCTGATTTTACATCTCGGGATGTGTGAGAAGAATTGCTGGAATACTCAGTATCTTCACTTACAGCAAAACACGTTGCTTTTTAAAACAAGAAAATAACAGAAGGCAGCTCTCTGAGTCAGCCTCACCTCACCCAGCCAAGTAAGTCCATGCTCACCCTGTTCCAGCACTGCAAGAGCATTACTAGAAAAATTCTGGCAGGGTATTCTGCAGCCATATTCATGTCTGGCAAATTTCTACATTGCACACACGTGTAAAAGATTCCCAACATTAATTCAAATAAAACAATCTAACAAAAATGTAGCTTTGCCACTAATAGCCACGTCCACATGTGCTTTCCTGATCTTTACCCAAAGCAGGCAAAGTGTTGGCTCTTCAGTAGCTGTAACCTCAGATGT